>JARQOC010000003.1:168323237-168359860 GCA_033576535.1 Allobates femoralis
TGTGTACTCCATGGAGCTGGGCCAGGGTGTAGAGCTGCGTTATGGTCTGTGGTGCCACACTCTGTGCATTTTACACTGACCTTGCACTCCTTGGCGAGATGAGTTGTGGACGAGCAGCAAATGTACCAGATACCATGTTCTTTGTGGAAGCTTCTGTGATTTAGCATAGATTTTTCTCTGAGGGCTCTGCATTTCAGGAGAGCATGAGGCTTCTGGTGGAGTGGGCACTGCTTGTCAGGGTCCTGCATCTTTGTCTCTGATTGGGAGTAGCCAGCAGACCTGTGATTGGAACCCGGATAAGAAACATTAGCCTTTTGTACCACCACAGAAGTTCTGCGTGGATTTGCTGCTGGTGACGGTGTGGCATACGACAATGCAAAGTCAAAGCTGGGATCATTTCTAATCCTTGCTTGCTGGTGTATAAAGTCTACAAACACAAAGAAGGGAGAGAATGCATCACCGTGCTTGTATCTGTACGTGGAACCATGTGTGAGCCACTTTTCCTGCAGATTGTAGGGCAATTTTTGGAATATAGGGTTCACATCTCTGGCTGAGTCGAGGAATGCAAGTCCCTGATGGTCGTCTTCAAATTTGGCATCGTGGACTTCGCTTAGCAGGTCGCTAAATCTCTAAGTTTCTGGAGCTCTTTGTTAGATATTTTAGAGAAGTCATCGATTCTTTTGAACAAAGCTCTCTCTATTACCTCTGCTGACCCGTAACACTCAATCAGCCTCTCCCAGATATCTCTGAGGCCAGTCTCAGGGTGATTTATATTAACGTCTCTGATCCTTAGTGCATGTTTGACTAACTCTTCTCCTAGGTACTTGACTAAGAAGTCTAGCTCTTCCCTGTCTACCAACCCAAGTCTCTAGTGACATTTTGGAAGAAAGCTTTCCAAGCTCTGTAGACTTCAGCTTGGTCAGTGAATTTCATGAGTCCTTTTGCAACTAGCTAACGTTGTGTCAAGAACTTAGCAAATTCTGTTGTGAACTGGTATTCAGAAGAGTATACTGGTGAAGGGTCGCCCTGATAGTAATGTGAGGTGCGTTTGTACCTGTTAGTATCCTATGGGTAGCACCAGCCAGTGTTGTGTTGCTTCAGTCTGACGTATGATGTGTCAGCAAGGTGGTTTGCATTGGTTACCTGTTGAGGGGGCAACATAGTCATTAGCAGAGTTGTCTTTGCAACATTTTCAAGTTTTGTGTCTGTCCTGGAGCAGAGGTTCTTGATAAATCCCACTTTCTTCACTGGAGGTGTCATGTTCGTGTTTTGGTGTCAGATCAGGCTTGCAGTTTGGATTAGGGAGTTTATTAACGTACTGAGATGTGCGTTGTGGTGGGTCCTGCAGTGGAAACTCCAGACTCAGCACACTATTTCGCCTGTGCAGCTCGAGTTTTGAGAGCGTCCAGGCGTGCCTTCTCTAATTGTGACCTTCTCTCTTGGTCATCCAGGCGTGCTTTTTCTAACTTAAGTTGCATCTCTTGTTCAGCAAAGTTTGCTCACATTTTGGTGGCTTCAGCATTTGCGTGGGCAATGGCGACCGTGCTGCAGATGGATGTGGTCTTTGAGGAGGCAGAAATAACGGATCTTGTCTTGTGTGATTTGTGGGACATGGTGTTTTGGGGAAATGCTTAACTATGCAGAGATTGCTGTAGCTGTACAAAGTCTCTGTGTAGCCGGTGACTTGTATTCAACTAGCTGGATGGCTGCTGTTTTACTATTCTGTTCTCACTAAATGGGCCGGGGGCTCATGAATTTAAACAGACAGCTAAACCTTTATACTGAGTCCAATGAGAAGACTGTAGTGAAGTCTGTGCTTTATCGAACGTTGCAGTATAATTTGTATGTGGTAAAACTAGAAACAATGAGAATACAAACAATCAGTGCATGGTACAGCAGAATACACATTATACATGGTTATACAATATGCACTATCATACATGATATACAATATTCTCAAACTAGCAACTCATCTAGATTATGACTTGCTGAGCTAGGCTAAAATTAGAGCAGAAAACAACTACAGAAGGCATGAATACATACCGGTAATGCAATCACATGGGGACAGTAATGGAGATGTCTCCTCTTGGAAGCAAGGGTAAAGGAAAATGGAGGCTGAGCTACCAGAATGCATTGCAAGAGGGAGGAGAATGAGATCTAGAGATGATAACAGACTGCAAATAGCATTGGCCGCTAGAGGGAGCCAAAGCATTACGAATAAAAGGAAGGTTTTCTACTTCACTGGAAACATTCGATGATAATTTCTACGGCTTTACTAACCAAACATTATGCAAAAAACAAACATTTGGAAATGAATTGGATGTCGGAGACAGAACATATATATACAACACAACAGAAATAATACCTGGGTATCTATCTAGCTATCAGTACCGTAAAAACTTATTTTAGTAAAACACAGTGAAAACCGTCTGCAGCCTTTTACTTCACTATGGTGACAAAACAAAATGTCCTCACTTTTACCTACAAAAAGTACATATGTGGAGTCCACGTTTGGAGACTCACTATTTTGTCATACTTCCAAGAGAAAAAAAGTCCACCAAAATTCTGTCAAACACCACAGGTAAAATAGAAGTTTTCTTCAGCAACCGAATCACCATGAGCAGCCTTCTCAGATCATCCCTTCTCTTACTGGAAACACCTGAGAAACTCCCTCTCCAAGCAGTCCTCCCTCTGGTTGCACACTTCTTCTTCTTCTTGAAGGAGGAACTGTCACAGTCCAGTACATCGTGTCAATGAGTCCCACCAATGCTAATCAACAAAAAGAGAGGCAGCCTATCCCTTCTGCCTCAGACATGCCCGGGTAAAGCCTTATAAAGTCCTCACCAGAGCTGCACTGGTAATCAGAGGTAAACACTGGCGGTTGTGTTATCTGCAGACTCTTACACAATAGAAGCTTTCAGTCAGGGCTGTGGGCCAGGTTATACATAGTTTCAAGATGCGTTCACACGCTGCGTATTTGCTGCGTATGTTTACCCGAGTGTTGTTGTAGTTTTTGTAGCCAAAACCAGGAGTGTTTAAATACAGAAGTGGAGCATTTGTAACTATTAGGGTACCTTTACACGCCAATATTGCGGCGAGAAATATTGGCAATGATATGTCGCCCTGGAACTATCGCCATCAAAATCACCCCCAATTGCGGCGTGTATTTGGTGAATTTGGCGGCGATATATCGCCTCGGCACGGTCGCCTGATTTCAGAGCACTGCTCCAAAATCAGGTGACCGTGGCGAGGCGACATATCGTCGCCAAATTCCCCAAATACACACCGCAATTGGGGGTGATTTTGATGGCGATAGTTCCAAGGCGAAATATCACCGGCAATATTTCTCGCCGCGTTATTGGCGTGTAAAGGTACCCTTAGACTTTTCCTCTGATTGTTCCACTCCTGGTTTTGGACACAAAAACTGCAACAACAGTTGCATAAAAATACGCAGCAAATAAGGCTGGAGTCACAGCCATCTAAAGCATTAGATGTGATATCCTAATGACACTCAGCTCAGGCTCTGCTGCAAACTGCGATCCAGGATCTATCTTTACTATTAATAGATCAAGATGTTTGTCTTCTCATTTAAGGCAGGTCACAAGAATATATCAGGGAATTGTCAGCAAACACTTCTTTTACCAATGCCCCACTGATACCCTTCAACTACCGCTCTCTTGCAGGCTAAGTTGGCCAGAAATTCTGAGCAGGTAATTTAGTCTATCAATGCTCCAGACAAGCAATTTGCCCACCATCTGACAAGCTTAGTTCAGTTCACACTTTATCTAGCTAACATCAGCATTGTTTGACCTTATGGTGTAGTAGGTAGGTGTAGTTATATAATGGAGCATGGCTTTGAATGCAGCCTGTAGCCTTCATACTCTATGCAGTTGCCTTGTGATCTCAACCAAGCCTTTCTACCCAATTTACAAAAAATAAAGCTCAATGTCTGCATTTACAAACGCCCTGCAGAGGAATGTGATGTAACATTTAAGTATTACAGCGTGGTGCCTGATTCACTATGCCAATAGGGCCACAGTGGACATTTTAGACACGATGCCCAAGGGACTTATTTCCCACTTTAAGTACCCATAACAGGTTACAATTCGAGATGAGTGAACCTTTTGAAGTTCGACTTCGGGTCAGTTCCCTGAACTGGCATACCTATGATGAATAGATCGCAGATAAGTTTGCTGACCTTCCGAACCTCATTTAAATCAATGGGAGGCAAAATCAAGGGCATAGAAAATACCTTCAAATAGGCCCAAAAGCTGTCAAGCGCAGCTCAAACCATTTTACAATGGAGCCCAACTATTTTGGCACAGCCATTAGCTTCCTAGACTATTACTTACTAAGCTTCAGCAACTCTGTCAGCATGCTTCCAGGCCAGCTCATGAACCTCAAACATATTGACAGCCCTCTCCCCTTGATTTGTTAAAGTCAGACTTAAACCTGCCCACTTTCTCTGCCAGCGTCTGTGATTGATTGCCAGTATGGCAACCAAACTGACATCAGATTACTGTAAAAATAAAGATGTAATCAAAAAAATTGTCGCGCACCCCCCCAACTTTGATAACAGCAAACTAGAGCATACGTCTGGGGCGGTTGGTATTCTTACCCTGTGGTAATGCACATAGTTATTGCCCCCCCCCCCCCCTGCAGGGTAAGAATAGCAGCTCGCAGTTGCTTCAGAACAGGTTCATATAACACACTTGTGCACAGACCAAAAATCTGTATCTTAAACGAATAGTAGGAAAGGAAATAAAGGGATTTCAAATTTTCAAGAAACAATATCCATAGAATGGTTTTTCATGACTGTGAGCAGACCTATAACATTATGTATGTTAAGCATATAATGGACATATGCTATTTTTATCTAAATTCCTAGCAGATAAGTGTACAAGAGGTGGCCTCACACACTGCTGACCCTCTGCAATAATAAAGGTTATCTTTCTAAAAAAATAAATAATTAAAAAAATTAAAACATCTGTTAAAGGGATCTTTAAAGGAGATTTTAAGATTCCTAGATTTCATAGCTGTTGCCACATCTGGCACCCTTCCAAAAATTCACAACCTACAGGTTTTCCAATATTGGGAAACTCAAGAAAGCTTACAAATTCTCTTATAACACTAACTTAAATTCACCATGTTGAAAGACACTGGTAGACCCGATGGCTGTGAACTCAGCTAACCTCAGCATTTAGGGCCCAAACCTTCAAGGAATGTTAGGGTAATTTTAAAAATTCTAAACTTTTCCCTGAAACAAAGCTGCATTCACTGATTTTTACTAAATTGCTCTGGTTTCCCCATCACGAGCCAAATCGTCAACATTTGTGGCGAATTTCAAATTAGCGAACCTTCTTCGGAAATGTTATCTCTAGATACAACAGCTGGAAACTACTGTTGTGGCCAAAAGTATTGACACCCCTGCAATTCTGTCAGATAATACTCAGTTTCTTCCTGAAAATGATTGCAATCACACATTCTTTGGTATTATTATTTTCATTTAATTTGTCTTCAATGAAAAAAACACAAAAAGAATTGTCCTAAAGCCAAATTGGATATAATTCCGCACCAAACATAAAAAAAGGGGTGGACAAAAGTATTGGCACTGTTACAAAAATCATGTGATGCTTCTCTAATTTGTGTAATTAACAGCACCTGTAACTTACCTGTGGCGCCTAACAGGTGTTGGCAATAACTAAATCACACTTGCAGCCAGTTGACATGGATTAAAGTTGTCCCAACCTCTGTCCTATGTCCTTGTGTGTACCACATTGAGCATGGAGAAAAGAAAGAAGACCAAAGAACTGTCTGAGGACTTGAGAAACCAAATTGTGAGGAAGCATGAGCAATCTCAAGGCTACAAGTCCATCTCCAAAGACCTGAATGTTCCTGTGTCATCAAGATGTTTAAAGCCCATGGCACTGTGGCTAATCTCCCTAGATGTGGACAAAAAGAAAAATTGACGAGAGATTTCAACGCAAGATTGTGCAGATGGTGGATAAAGAACTTCGACTAACATCCAAACAAGTTCAAGCTGCCCTGCAGTCCGAGGGTACAACAGTGTCAACCCCTACTATCCGTCGGCGTCTGAATGAAAAGGGACTGTATGGTAGGAGACCCAGGAAGACCCCACTTCTTACCCCGAGACATAAAACAGCCAGGCTGGGGTTTGCCAAAATGTACCTGAGAAAGCCTAAAACGTTTTGGAAGAATGTTCTCTGGTCAGATGAGACAAAAGTAGAGCTTTTTGGGCAAAGCCATCAACATAGATTTTACAGGAGAAAAAAAGAGGCATTCAAAGAAAAGAACACGGTCCCTACAGTCAAACATGGCGGAGGTTCTCTGATGTTTTGGGGTTGCGTTGCTGCCTCTGGCACTGGACTGCTCGACCATGTGCATGGCATTATGAAGTCTGAAGACTACCAACAAATTTAGCAGCATAATGTAGGGCCCAGTGAGAGAAAGCTGGGTCTCCCTCAGAGGTTATGGGTCTTCCAGCAGGACAATGACCCAAAACACACTTCAAAAAGCACTAGAAAATGGTTTGAGAGAAAGCACTGAATACTTCTAAGGGGGCCAGCAATGAGTCCAGACCTGAATCCCATAGAACACCTGTGGAGAGATCTAAAAATGGCAGTTTGGAGAAGGCACCGCTCAAATATCAGGGACCTGGAGCAGTTTGCCAAAGAAGAATGGTCTAAAATTCCAGCAGAGCATTGTAAGAAACTCATTGATGGTTACCGGAAGCGGTCGATCGCAGTTATTTTGGCTACAGGTTGTGCAACCAAGTATTAGGCTGAGGGTGACAATACTTTTATCTGGCCCATTTTTGGAGTTTTGTGTGAAATGATTAATGTTTTGCTTTTTGCTTCATTCTCTATTGTGTTTTTTCATTGAAGACAAATTAAATGAAGATAATAATACCAAAGAATTTGACATTGCAAACTGAGTATTATCTGACAGAATTGCAGGGGTGTCAATACTTTTGGCCACAACTGTATATGAACATAACAGTAATACAGTTCAAGAATATCTTTTCTGTAAGGGGTTGGTAGCACTAATCCCTGTCAAGATGCTACTGGACCAATTTACCAATATGAAGCTGAAAACAAAGAGGGTCACTTACTGCCGCTCTTGCTCTGTACAGGGGAGTGGTGTTGAATTATATTCTGATGGTGATCAAATCCATTTCACAAATGAGGCCACAACACTTCAGTCTGCCATTGCATAGTTCTGTGGTCACCCTATTAAAACATTGTTATTGCCCAATTTTAAGCCCTCAGTGAGCAAAACAATACATTACTGTATGTAGATCATTGCAGTGCCATGGCTGCTATCAACTCATTACTATGTGGAAATATTTTAGTTATTGATTTAACATCTAGAATTCAATATAATGAGATTTTCATACAATTAAGCACATTGCTAATTGCCATTTACTGTAAAAAAAATAAATCGGCACATTTGTCTTCTTCTGTATACTTGTATCCTACTTATATAAAAATACATTGATTTAACGGGGAGCTTGATAGCAGGGTGCATTCTGACTGATTAAGCTTGGTTGCCGTCTTTAATAAATGAAGCTAGTTTCTATGGTAACGCGCTTACTTTGACACACAGCTGATCTAGTTTTCTGTATGCAGACTGTTGTTATGGCAATTGAAAGCAGTAGGCATTTCCCCCAAAGCGCCATAATACCAATATAACATATAGGATCCGTTAACATATATCTTCTAGTTTATCCTAAAGTAGTAGAAAAGCATAATACCAATTATTTATTCTCTGATACACAATGGATGTTTCTCCCTTCTTGTTAGAGTTTCTCATTTGAATCCCTCCGAATGTGAATAAATGTTTGTATTTTCTTCTTTTTGCAAGGTAGATCAGTCAGATTGAAGTCTACAGTACAGTAATTGTATAATGCCATATTGCCATATCTCTCATTAGTGCGTGTTATGTTACCAAAGCAAACGAAATAAAAAATGAACAGAAAGTTAATTGCTTTGGTCATACACTGCAGGGCTTTGGGTAAAGATATGTAAATGTAATCTGTACGCAGTTTTCAGGAGTGTTATCCTTTACCGAGTGGAAATGTATGCTAACACTTCAATGAAACACACAGAAAGCGACTCACTGAGGTGAGAACCGTTCTGCCGCTCGGTTATTATTTAATGAAGAAATACTGTAGATGAATAATTGCTGTGGATTTGTGCTCTCAGAGTTGGATAGAGTAAAGTGGAAAAACATGTATTTAGTTTTACTGGGAAATGCAGAGAGCTGAGGAGGTGAAGCATATCGAAATAAAAAGGGGTCATGAAGGAGTACTACCATAAACCACATTTATCATCTGTCATATGATGGGTAATTTGTATTTATTATGTTTGCTTAAATAGAACTATCAAATTCCATAACACTATCATCACTGTCCCCATTGAGGCTCACATTCTATAGTCCCCATCAGTCTTTGGAGTGAAATAAAGCCCACGCAAACAAGGGAGAAACAACTCATTGACAAAAACTAATTTCAGATGTTGTCCTTGGTAGCAGGGCTGTGGAGTCGCTAAGACTAACGCTCCCATCACACACAATGACGCACCAGCGATCCCGACAACGATAACGATCCTGTAGGGATCGTTGGTGTGTTGTTAACGACGCTGGGGAGCTGTCAAACAGGCAGATCTCCCCAGCGACCAGGGAGCCACCTCCATATCGTTGGTAACTATGATAAACAGCGGGTATCTAGGCAGCCAGCACTGCCTAGATACCCAGTGTTTATCATAGTTACCAGAGTCCTCCCTGCTTACAGGCCCTGGTAAGCAGGGAGGATGCTGGTAACTATGATAAACACCGGGTATCTAGGCAGCACGTGCTGCCTAGATACCCGGTGTTTACCATGGTTACCAGTCTGTGAGATCACTGATCGTTGGTCTCTCGCTGTCACACGCATCGATGCGTGCTGACCAGCGGGTGACCAACAACCTAAAAATGACCCAGAGAACTTTGTAACTATCAATGATCTCATAGCAGGGGCCTGATCGCTGCTAAGTGTCACACTTAGTGAGATCGTTAGCGAGATCGCTGTTATGTCACAAAACCTGTGACGTTACAACGATCTCGCTAACGATCTTGTTATGTGTGACGGGGGCTTAATGTCTGACTCCAACTCTTCAATTTTCCTAATTCCAACTCCACCAAAATGGGCACTGACACCAACTCCATGACTTCATAACCATTGCTGTAAAGTCAATAAGCCACAAATCTGACTCCAACTTCTCACTTTCCCTGAATCCAACTCCACCCAAAATAGGCACTGACTCCAACTCCACAACTCTGACTCCAACCTCATAGGCGTGCTTGGAAGGATTTGAACCCAGGTCCTCAGGGCTACCAAGCAACAGTGCTAACCACTTAGCCAAAGAGGATAGCTAGAAGAGGATCACTCTCTACTTATCAATGAAACTGAAGTCTCAATATCTACCTTATGGACAGCACGGCAGCTCAGTAGTTAACACTGATTCTTTGGACTGGGGTTCTGAGTTCAAATTCCACCAAAGAAAAGAGCAAGGAGTTGGTATGTTTTTCCAGGTTTGCATGGGTTTCTTCCTACGCACCAAAGAAGTACTGATGAGAAATGTAGCTTGTAAACTCTGATGTCTGTGGAATAGGATTGTGGAATATAATTAAACATAAAAAAATTCTATTTCAATGAAGTCTTAGTGGCTGTGTAGTGCCCCGCTAGTCAGCGCGCTACAAAAGGGTCTTAATAGGGGGTAATAGAAGCCTGAAGCTCCATCAACACACACACACACCTAGTGATCTGAGACCAATCAGACATCCGTTACTAGGGTAACCGGTCCTGGTGGGAGGAGAGCTAGGTTATATAGTGAGTGGGGAAAGAGGGAAAGTGCAGTGAAAAGTAAGAACAGTGAAGAGTAAAGAGTAACAGAAGAACAGGAGAAGTAATGGGGAGGGCACCTTAACCTGGTGACCCAGAAGAGAAAGGGGCAGATAGAGGGTTACTGAATCACCCTGGCCCAGTCAAAAGCAGGGTACTGGCTCCAATGTGGATCAGAGGCATGATCAATGTCTTCTTTGGAGCACGATCCAACCACCCTAAACCAAGCACAGTCTCCACCAGAATCACTAAACAGGGTTGGGTCCCCTTTGGAGAGATAAAGGGTTCCCATATCACCCGACGAGCCTGGTTCAAGAAGTAGGATTGTGCAGGGCACCACAAAGAAAGGACAAAGTGATAGAGAAGGAACACCAGCGGAGATTCAGAGGGACATTACTCACTGCCAGGACAACCCGGTCCACTATCCTTACCAAAACAACTGTTTACCCTGTAAGACTGCATATTACCGGAGTAAAGTACCCGTTCACAGTGAATAACGTGTCTGTGTTCCTTATGGATGAACTGTGATTTACCTGCCTTGCACCACACTGCAGAAGCTGCGCAGCCCCAATCTAACAGCACTGCCCTATTCCACCATTATTAACCTACAGCCCCGGAGAACCCGCTCTTCCTGTAGAGAGCTACAACACCTTGCTGCTGCCCATCACCCTGGAGGTCCCAGCAGCGACGGTGCCATCACCGGACCTACAGGTGGCGTCACGACTGACAACTTTATTATTTATTTTCCTTTCTCTTTTTATTGTTCTATTCTATTTCAAATAAATGTATAAAAACACATTAATTTTATTAATAAATGCAATATTCAAAAATTGAATGTAATTAAAATGTTAATTACTAAAATAACATAATTATACTTGTATAGAAATACTGCCAGCATGTATAAAAGTGTAGTGTGTCCGCAATTCCTCATCCCGAAGTGTGTTTCGAAAAATACTTCATCAGGAAGCGTGTCATGGTATTTGGGAGGGCCAGAATATATTTAGGGGATAAACCAGTAGAATCATGCAATGAAAATCATGCGCCACCTGTCATGAGGTATATGAGGTGCATAGTATTCTGTTTCCCTGCTCCAGAACTAGTGATTTCCAGCTTCCTGTCTATGGAGCATGAACACCCATCATAGAAGATGGCCATGCGTGTCAGCACTCACCATGGTTAGAAGCCCAAAGCACAGAGCACGACATCAAAGACTACATATACAAGGACATGTATTAAGAGAAATTTCATTGATTGCACTGTCTTATTGCAGGATTGTAGGACATCCAACAGCAAGGTACAAAGGAGTTCACTGACAGCAGTTGGGAATCCTTCAGTGAAGTCACTGCTTTGAAAAGCGAGGGCTACCACGTGGCACTCAGTGTGGTCGCAGAAGCTGCAATGAGAGGATGCTTTTTCCATCACAGCAACAAAGCCAGGATCTATGTAATATATCGCATGATCGATTACTTTGGACCTGGGGTGTTTTTTGGGGGTTACTAAAGTGGAGAAAGAGGGTTTGTGCATTTGTGTGTAAAATAAAGGATTTTTCAGTGCTTGCATTTATTTCTTTTGTCTTACAGGTTAGTGATGGGGGAATCTCATAGACCCTTACCCATCACTAACCTATGGTTTGATGGCAGCTATAATTTTTGACAAATCACAGCTGTCATTAACCCCTTATATTACTGCAACAGGGCAATTGGGAAAAGCCATTTAAAGTGCCAGGATTTGGGGCATCTAATGAATAAGCCAAATTCTGGGGTGGCTGTGAACTGGTATTTTGAATCTGGGGGGCCCAATAATCATGAGCTTCCCTAGGTTGAGAATACCAAGCCCCAGCTGAGAATCAATTATACGGGGGATCCCACGCAATTTTTTTTTGTGTGTGTGTGTGTGTATGTACAGCAACCAATCACAGAGGCCGGCAAAGAGGGCGTTTGACTGCAACCAATCACAGACAGTGGGAGGGGTGGATACAGTGAATATGTATGAGGCTTAATCAGCGGAATCGGAAGCAAGTGTGATAATGGCACGGAAGTGCGGTAAGTATGATTTAACTGGTTAATCACAATTTTGCTTCCTTTTCCAACTCCTCTAAGCCCTTACAGTAAGCAAAGCCCTTACTGCCACCATTTTATAGCTGTATTTCGGGTCCACATAAACTTATATGGGGTGTGGGCTCAAGTTCAGGTCCCAAACCAATTATATAAAACAAACTGGCACATGCAGAGTCAGTTCAGAGCAAGGTGTTTGATGAAGCAAAAATATATATTTGCCAAATGAAAAAATGAAATATTCCCAATGTTTCGAATCGCTTATGAGTCTTCCTCAAGTGAATCAATTTTCTATATACAGAAATAAAACAACAAAGAAGTATCAATACATTCATATATAATTGGACTATTTTTGAGCACCACAAAAACTGGGTAAGCTAAGTTTAGGGATGGGCGAATCTACTCGCTAGGACTCGTTACTCGGCGAGTAGTAAGGGACTCGCAGGACTCGGTACTCTGCGAGTTTCCCAGCGTTTACTCGCACGAGTCCAATGCAAATCAATAGCAAACGCTGACAAAACTAGGATTGCCATTGTTTGCATTAGACTCGGCTACTGTGCCAGTGATAGCATGGAAACTCGCTACTGTGCCAGTGATAGCAGGGAAACTCGCTACTGTGCCAGTGATAGCAGGGAAACTCGTAAATAACTGCTGTTACATTGCGAGCCGAGTCCAGCTGTCTTCTCTGTGCAGCTCCAGGGTCCTAGAGCCTGCCTGCTCACAGAGATGATGTAGCAGTGCTGAGATTGTTCTCAGTCTGCTCATTCCCTGTGTATAGACATCTATATCTATGCACAGGGGATGTAGCAGAGAGGACATCGCGTTTTGGACTACGTCCGACGGAAGAGGATTTTTTTAATTAAAGATGGAGGCCCTAATGGCTTTTTTTTTAATTTCAAATAAAAATTTTTCTCTGTGTTTTTTTAACCCTTTATTGGAGATTCTTAGTGGCTGGGTCAAACGTGGCCTGACATTAAGAATCTCGGGCTTAATACCAGCTTGTATAACAAAGCTGGTATTAACCCCTTTATTACCCAGCGTGCCACCGCCACCAGGGCCGCTGGAAGAGCGGGGTTCAGCGCCAGAGGATGGCGCTTCAATGAACGCGCCATCTTCTGGGGCGGCTGCGGGCTGCAATTTGCAGCGGGGGGTGCCCAGAAAGCTTGGGCATCCCTGCGCTGCGGATTCCAGCCCCCAGCTGCTTAGCTGTACCTGGCTAGACATAGAAATTGCGTGGAGCCCCACGCATTTTTTTTTTATTATTTCATGAATTTCAGAGTCAGAGTCGAGAGTCAGACTCAGAGTCTCAGAGTCAGAGTCTCAGAGTCAGAGTCTCAGAGTCAGAGTCTCAGAATCTCAGAGTCTCAGAGTCAGAGTCTCAGAGTCAGAGTCTCAGAGTCAGAGTCAGAGTCTCCGAGTCAGAGTCTCAGAGTCAGAGTCTCAGAGTCAGAGTCAGAGTCTCAGAGTCAGAGTCTCAGAGTCAGAGTCTCAGAGTCAGAGTCTCAGAGTCAGAGTCAGAGTCTCAGAGTCAGAGTCTCAGAGTCTCAGAGTCAGAGTCTCAGAGTCAGAGTCAGAGTCTCAGAGTCAGAGTCTCAGATTCAGAGTCTCACCCTCAGAGCCAGAGTCAGAGTCTCAGAGTCAGAGTCTCAGAGTCAGAGTCACAGAGTCAGAGTCTCAGATTCAGAGTCTCACCCTCAGAGCCAGAGTCAGAGTCTCAGAGTCAGAGTCTCAGAGTCAGAGTCTCAGAGTCAGAGTCTCAGAGTCAGAATCTCAGAATTTCATGAAATAATTTAAAAAAAATGCGTGGGGCTCCGCGCAATTTCTATGTCTAGCCAGGTACAGCTAAGCAGCTGGGGGCTGGAATCCGCAGCGCAGGGATGCCCAAGCTTTCTGGGCACCCCCCGCTGCAAATTGCAGCCCGCAGCCGCCCCAGAAGATGGCGCGTTCATTGAAGCGCCATCCTCTGGCGCTGAATCCCGCTCTTCCAGCGGCCATGGTGGCCGTGGCACGCTGGGTAATAAAGAGGTTAGGGCCAGCTTTGTATTATCAGCTGGCCCTAAGCCCGAAATTTATGGCGGTCACGCCAATATTAGACATGACCGCCATGAATTTCTATTAAATTGTTTAAAAAAAAACACAACACAGAGAAAATTTTTTATTAGAAATAAAAAAAAAAGCCATTAGAGACTCCATCTTTAATTAAAAAAATCCTCTTCCGTCCGACGCAGTGCAAAACGCGATGTCCTCTCTGCTACATCCCCTGTGCATAGATATAGATGTCTATGCACAGGGAATGAGCAGACTGAGAACAATCTCAGCTCTGCTACATCAGGCAGCAGGCGGGCTCTAGGACCCTGGAGCTGTGGCAGCCAGCACACTGAGCAGACAGGACTCTTATCTGTGCGAGTTTCCCAGCGATTACAGTTGCAGTAAACGAGTCCAATGCAAATAAATGACAAAACTAGGATTGCTTCAGGCTGAAGCTTCCGAGACACATCTGCGATTTGTAAATCTCACACTACTCGCTATTACTCGCTTCCCCATTCATTAACATTGGACTCGCTAGACTCGCAACGAGTAGCGAGTCCCGGGCTCGGACTCGCTAGAGTCAAGCGATTCCGAGTAATTTAGGATTCGCCCATCACTAGCTAAGTTCTTACTACTGAACAGGTCCCAAACCAGACTTTTTTTTTTTAAGTCCAGCCTGATCCGCTAAACCTGAACATTTGCAGATTTTCTCATCTGTAGTGCACATATTTCTATTATGCTTTTCCTCTGATTGTTCCATTCCTGGTTTTGGCTACAAATACCGAGGTCAAATATTGACTAATTACTCATGTGCACATGTCCTTGGTCACATAACTCTGACTAATCAAGTTCAATAATCATTGTCATGTCCAAAGAGTAGTGTGTTTTTCTTTTCCTCCTCTGTATTTAACGCTATTAAATGCAGTACTTCAAATCCAGCTCAATGTATAAAGAAACTGTGACCACATTTATCATCACACAATCATGACTGAAAGTGTTGTCACCCTTGAAATTGTTCCAAAAAATGAAGTATTTCTCAGAGAAATTAATTGCAGAGAAAAAAAAAAGGCAAATTGGACATAATTTCACATAAAACCACCAAAATGGGCTGAACAAAATTATTCACATTCTAATGTAAATAGTTGGAACCTTTGGAATGAATCTCTTCCTATAACTATCAACAAACTTCTTACACCTCCCGACTGGAGTTTTCACCCACTCTTTCTTTACAAATTGCTCCAGGTCATTTGTATTTGAAGGGTGCCTTTTCCCAAGGGCAATTTTAAAATCTGCCCACAGGTGTTCAATGGAATTTAGATCCAAACTCATTAATGGCCATATATTGTAAACTTCTTGATTATGATGTATACTGTGGAACATCAAGATTTCTTTTAACCTTGAGACCCTGTCTAAGGCTAGGGTCAGATTAGCGTTTTTTTTTTCATCCGGATCCGGTTTTGAGCATTAAAAATCCGAATCCGCAGCCCATAGGCTGCAATACAAAAACCGGATTGCGCTATTTGTAATCTGGTCACCGTATTCCAGTTTCGCTGCCTGCGTGAAAAATCATGCAGGCAGCGTTTTTCGGAGCGGTTTGTAAAACGCAGCGGGGCTGGTATAATGGGCTCCTATGGGAGCCCATCCGGTAACCGGATTGCTCAGAATGTGCAATCCGGTTGCCGGATTCTTTGTTCATCCCTGAAAGCATTAACATTAGTTCTATAGGCAGCGCAGAGCTATGGACCTAATGTTAATGCTTTTAGGACCCTGGATAGCGGCAGATACAGTACGCACATTACGTACTGTATCTCCTCCACAGCAGGGAACCGTCGGGTTTCATTCAGAAAATAGTAAATGCCGACAATAGCCGGCAAAACTGTAATTGAACATATTAACTCTTCACATGCCTAACTATGTGGACAGCATGTCTCTAGGGAGGGTGGACACTCCCTACAGACATGTTGCCACAATCTATTATTAACATTAACCCTTTGTTCATCCCTGCGGCAACAGGGACGAACAAAGCATCCGGCAACCGGATTGCACATTCTGAGCAATCCGGTTACCAGATCCGGGTTTAAAGACACATTGTGAACAAAAAATGTGTCTGAAGGCTCATGTCATTACTGCATCCGGATCTGGATGCGGTAATCACAATGAGCCTTCCAAATGTGACCCTAGCCTAATACTCATCTATCCAGGTTAAAACCTCCAAGTATGGGTAGGTAGGATTCAGCTCTCACTTTGGCATTTGAAAAATCAATTCGTAGTTGCTTCTGAAAAATTCTCTGAGTGAGTGAAATGCGAATGTCAATCTGTTTGTCATGCGAATGCTTTGCTAGTGTGATTTTTTTCTCACCTAGTGTCTATGTGCAATCTGTGTGACATCCATGTGCTGTGCGTTGTTTAACATCATCTTTTACATGCTATATTACTCAATGTTAATTTTTTTGCAACCAGATGAAAGTAAGCATATAAAGATATAGATGCTAGAATCGATAGATATATTTACAGGATAGATAGAAAGGCTAGGGTCCAACATGGCCATTAGTTTTCTCCCTTGTTTTCAATAACTGATCAGTTTTTAAGGTGCTTTTTGACCCTCCTGTGTAGCTCTGCGTTTTTGGGACTTTGCCATTTTTTCCATAAATAATGCTCTAAAAAACTGATCAATTTTTTTTGTGCCAAAAACAATGCTCTAAAAAACGGATCGGTTTTCCCATAGGGCCTAGGGATGGGCGAGTCTACTCACTAGGACTCGTTACTCGGCGAGTAGTAAGGGACTCGCAGGACTCGGTACTCTGCGAGTTTCCCAGCGATTACTCGCACAGTAACGAGTCCAATGCAAGTCAATGGCAATCCTAGTTTTGTCAGAGTTTACTTTTTCTCACTCGCTAGACTCGCTATATCACATCGCTATGTAGCTTGAATCTCCCCAAATCGTTTAAAGAATCGCACCGCTTCACGGATACCTGCTGTCAGCAGCGAGTCTGAGCGAGTCTGAGCGAGTCTTAGCGATTCTGAGCGAGTCTACGAATCCGAGTCCTGTATTCTGTATTCGGGACTCACGAATACAGAATCTGTTATGTTTCGACAAAGCTTCCGAGACAGCCTAGTGTGTTAGGTCAGAAAACTTGTGAAGATGAACAAGCATGTTAGCCAATCATATTCAGTAATGCCACAGCCATGTTGGTTGTGGCAGGACTATGAATGGCTTCTGTCCATCGTGATGCCTATGTTATGTATAAATAGAGTTAAGACTGGCGTCACCACAGGTGTAGGTGCTGGCAGAAAAAATATATACTTACAGACTAGTGAACCGCCGCGACACTACTATATTCATGATTAATGTGGATGAATGAGTGGCACTAAAGAAAAGAAGATCTATGGGTATAATGCAAATGTGTAATGCAGTAAACTGCCCTGTGCTGAATATGAAAACCGGAGATCTTAGTCTCAGTAGTGGCCACTAAAGATCAAGCTTGGCACCCACTTCAAGGAGTCTCCACTGCCAAGTCCTAACACTATGCCCTGATAAAGTAGTGTGATGTGAATGGATTTATATGTCCTAGATGTAATTAAAAACGACGAACTGGTGTGTACTAGGATCTAACAATGGTGTCAAAGTGTGGCTACCAAACTAAGGAAAAAATGGAAAATGGGAAAAAATTATAAAATGGGAGCTCAGTCCAAATAAGCAATATATAAATAGAGTTAAGACTGGCGTCACCACAGGTGTAGGTGCTGGCAGAAAATATATATACTTACAGGCTAGTGAACTGCCGCTACACTACTATATTCATGATAAATCCATTCACATCACACTACTTCATCAGGGCATAGTGTTAGGACTTGGCAGTGGAGACTCCTTGAAGTGGGTGCCAAGCTTGATCTTTAGTGGCCACTACTGAGACTAAGATCTCCGGTTTTCATATTCAGCACAGGGCAGTTTACTGCATTACACATTTGCATTATACCCATAGATCTTCTTTTCTTTAGTGCCACACATTCATCCACATTAATCATGAATATAGTAGTGTCGCGGCGGTTCACTAGCCTATGTCATGTATGACAGGCAAGGCTGTATATAAGCCTTGCCACCGCCATTTTGGGCACATTCCAGTGAAGATCTGAGCTAGAGCAGGGTGAGGTAGATGCTGGAGCAGATCATAGGGATTGTCAGTCAGTGTAGGGAACCTTAAACATTCCTTATATTTAACCCAAACAGCTCTTGTGAGAGCTACCAGGAGGACAGAGGAGTACTGTGTAGAGGACTGTAGGCAGGCAAGCAGGGAGGAGCAGCCTTACAGTGCTCACAGGACCGACCTCATAGCTTAGCTTACTCACTCAGCTGTCCTAATAGCTGAAGTCAGAGGCTTAGCTGAGGTACTATTTACAATTTTTTTGCACCTGATAGATTTTGGGTCCTAAAAACCCCTTCAGCTTTATTTTCTCTGTGGCAGATCAGTGCGTTGCTGCTCTACCTGCAAATAGCACGTACGACACCTACTTGTGCGACTACTTGTGCGCACTTAATAATTTTTTCAGGGACTAGTGTGCTGCTTCACTGACAAGTGTTAGCACACACTTAACCCGCCAGCAGGTGACGCCTACAGCAACACCTAACTCCATCTCGGTGGCTGTGCGCACTAAATAATTTTTTCAGGGACTAGTGTGCTGCTTCACTGACAAGTGTTAGCACACACTTAACCCGCCAGCAGGTGACGCCTACAGCAACACCTAACTCCATCTCGGTGGCTGTGCGCACTAAATAATTTTTTCAGGGACTAGTGTGCTGCTTCACTGACAAGTGTTAGCACACACTTAACCCGCCAGCAGGTGACGCCTACAGCAACACCTAACTCCATCTCGGTGGCTGTGCGCACTAAATAATTTTTTCAGGGACTAGTGTGCTGCTTCACTGACAAGTGTTAGCACACACTTAACCCGCCAGCAGGTGACGCCTACAGCAACACCTAACTCCATCTCAGTGACTGTGCATTTGTCAACAATGTCACAAAAAACACAATTTCCCAAAAAAGAGGTTGCAAAGGGACGGGGACGAGGTCGTGGCTGTAGCAGTCGTGCCCAAGAAGGCACTGGTACAGGTAGACAGACGAGGATTGATAGATCTCTCTTTCTCACGTCTAAAATTCCCAGTACTCAACAAAAACGTGTCTTGAGGCCGGAAGAGCATGACCAGATAACATCTTGGATGGCTGATAATACCTCGACCACTGGTTCTTGCAGTACACAATCGTCCCTGCCAACACAGTCTAGTGTCGCTACAGACAACGCAGGGCCATCCAATCCTCAAAGTCTTCCTATTTCCTCAACCCATCAGCAGTCAGAGGAAAACTTGGAGTGCGACCTTGGTCACTCCGATGATTTATTTGGTTCTTATCAGCCCTCGATTGCATCTGGCCTTTCTTTGTCACTGCCTGACGAGATACTTCAAGAAGACTTAATGTCTATTCATGGCCAAAGTTTTGAAGCACCTCGTACTGAAGAAAGCCACTTTCAGCAAAGGCATACAGCATCTCAGGAGGTGGATGATGATGACGATGATGAGACACACATCTCATCTGGCCAGCCTGCTCAGTCACGTTATCCAGAAGTCTTTGAAGAGGAAGGCGTGGATGATGAGACCACAGATCCTACCTGGACTCTTGGCATGCATAGCCAACAGAGCAGCCAGGAGGAGGAAGGTGGCTATGTACCACCGCCAAAAGCACCAAGGCTTACTCCTTTCTCCAGAACACAAACTGTGACAACAGTTGCCCAAATTGTGTCAACTGTTGCACAAAGTGTACCAACTGTTGCACAAACTGTAAACACGGTTGCCCAAACTGTGTCAACAGTTGGTGTTGTACAGAGTCATCCTCCTCTGCCTCCAATTCAACATAAAGGATGAAAAGCCATTGTGTGGCAATTTTTTAAGGATGCCACATCTGTACCAAATATGGTTATCTGTAACATCTGCCATGCAAGGCTAAGCAGAGGCCTGGGAAAAGGAAACATGAGCACCAGCAGTATGCATAAGCATATGTCTGTTAAGCACCCAATTCAGTGATCGGCCCATCAGGGTTCACAATCAGTGCCTTCTGATCCCAACACTTCCAGGCCACCTCAGATCCATCCTTCACCAGCTAGTGTTCAGGCATCAGCTCCTGCTCAAACGTTCTCCTCCCAAGCTGCGGTACAAGAGAGACATGACAGTAGTCAAGCCACTGGTCAGTGTGCGCCAAACGTCCAGTTGTCTGTGCCACAGCTGTATGAAAGGCAGCGGAAGTGCCAATCGACACACCCATTTTCCCAAAAAGTGAGTGCGAAAATTGCAAAGTTGTTAGCTGTGGAAAAGCTGCCATTTAGGCTTGTGGGTACGGAGTCTTTTCGGGAGTTGTTGGCTGTGGCAGCACCACGATACTCTGTACCCAGCCGCTACTTTTTCTCACGTAGTGCCGTCCCCGCGTTACACCAGCACGTTGTTAACAACTTAAAGCGTGCACTAACAAATGCTGTAACCGCCAAAGTCCACCTAACAACGGACACGTGGACAAGTAGTTGTAGACAGGGCAGATACATCTCAGTAACGGCTCACTGGATCAACCTGGTGGACAGTGTCCCAACTTCACAAAGTGGACCATCTGAGATACTACCAACTCCACGAATATCGGGCACAACATCATTCCGGGTGGCTGCCTCATCATATATGTCCAGTACACAATCTGCTTCTGCAACTTCCTTGTCCACTGCTGAGCTGCCCGCACCATCACGTCCAAGTTGGGAGCTTTGCAGTAGTGCTTCAGCAAGGCGACAACAGGCTCTTCTGAAGCTTATCTGTCTAGGTGACACACCTCACACTGCAACTGAGCTGTGGAAGGGTCTTAAGCAACAGACTGATGAGTGGCTGGCCCCACTGCAACTACAATCAGGTCTTGTTGTCAGCGATAATGGACGAAACCTTGTGGCGGCATTAAAGCACGGTAACCTTGTTCACGTGCCTTGCCTGGCTCACGTGCTGAACCTAATAGTTCAGAAATTCCTGAAAATATACCCCGAGTTATCTGACCTACTCGAGAAGGTGAGGCGAATTTGTGCCCATATTAGACATTCGTACACAGCAGTTGCCAGTCTTTCAGCCCTTCAAAACAAATTAAATTTGCCTAAACACCGGCTAATTTGCGACATGCCGACGAGATGGAACTCAACATTCCATATGTTGGCAAGGTTTAATGAGCAGCAGAGGGCAATAGCGGAATATCAGCTGCAACATGCCTGTCACCACGGAAGTCAGACCAGACACATTAGTACTTTCGAGTGGGTCTGGA
This sequence comes from Allobates femoralis, assembly GCA_033576535.1. Taxonomy (NCBI): domain Eukaryota; kingdom Metazoa; phylum Chordata; class Amphibia; order Anura; family Aromobatidae; genus Allobates; species Allobates femoralis. The sequence continues at coordinate 168,344,552 of JARQOC010000003.1, forward strand.
TCGCTGATCTTTGCGAGTTGCTGGAGAACTTTGAATGCTGCACCAAACTTGTCAGCGGTGATCAGTCCATTATCAGTCTCACCATCCCCATGCTCTGTTTGCTTAAAGAATCGCTCCTGAATCTGAAAACAGAATCTTTGAGGGCCCAGCGGATGGCTATGGAGCCAGAATTTAACATCGCTGATCCTAGCCAGCCAAGCCAATATCAGCAGGCTACATTGGGTCTGGAAGAAGAAGGTGATGAGGGTGATGATGAAGAAGATTCATTTTTCTGTGGTACTGATGTGAACCCTGATGGTACTCCCAACCCTACGTTTATGTCGGTACAGCATGGGTGGGCTGAAGAGGAGGAGGCGGAGACCGATGTAGAGGCCATGATGCGTAGTGATCCTCATTCTGTTGTAAGTGAGGAGATGAGTCTTTGCAGCTTAGCACACATGGCTGACGTAATGTCTCAATGTCTCTCACAAGATCCACACGTCATTCACATATATGCCAGCAACCTCTACTGGTTGTCAACCTTTTTGGACCCCAGATACAAAGACAAATTTCCGTCGCTGCTGTTGCAGTCACCCAGGGGCTTAACGATGGATTTTTTCAAGAGTGTTGTTGTTGACCATTTGCTGTCCATATCACCATCTGACTCCGCTATACCCCGAAGAACCAGCTCTTTGCAACAGCAGCCTTTGGTTGGGACACAAACGTCATCAATGTCAAGAAGAGGTGGGGGTAAGATGTCCACCAACTGGGCGATGTTCAACAGACCTTCCGATCAACAACGGATCATGCCTACGGTCACCTTGACTAGGAGACAACAATTTTCCAACATGGTGAACAAGTATGTCAGTGACAGTACCAGCTTCCTAACTGACCCTTCTGTACCCTTTAATTACTGGGTTTCCAAGCTTCACACTTGGACAGAGCTCGCTTTGTATGCCTTGGAGGTGCTTGCCTGCCCAGCTGCTAGTGTGACATCAGAGCGTGTTTTCAGTGCCGCTGGGGGAATTGTCACTGATAGAAGGTCAAGGCTTACTACAGAAAATGCCGACAGGCTGACTCTCATTAAGTTTAACAAGGACTGGATATCATCAAACTTCTTAACCCCTCCAGCCGACAGTACTCAAACCTAGAGGGACATAATCAAATTTGATATGTTTGGCTGACTGCAGTTTAAACATTATGTCCTTTTCTGATACGAAGGATAAACAATGTGCCTCTGCTAAGAAGCTTTGAGAACTCATGTTCCTGCTACACTTGCTGCATGACAACAAAACTACACAATCAGTTTCAGTAATGTTACTTTACTACTGCATGCACTTGTGATGATTTTTGAACGTTGTTTTTTGTCAGACAATACAATACAGTCTCTTGGCTGAATTTTTCAAGGCAACAAGCCTATGCCTGCATAGTGGGCATTTCTCCAACTGCAATAAAATATATTGTTTGGCTCAAGTGCCCTGCATTAATTTTAAAAATTTTGATCCCGCCCCTTGGGCTAATTTTTTGAGGCAACAAGCCTATGCCTGCATCGTGGACGTTGCTTATACTATGCTCTCAGGACAAGCAAGAATATAGTATGGGCCACGCGCCCTCCTCTATTTCTAAAAAGAGCTTATTAAGCCCTTTGAGCTAATTTTTTGAGGCAACAAGCCTATGCCTGCATCGTGGACGTTGCTTGTACTATGCTCGTAGGACAAGCAAGAATATAGTATGGGCCACGCGCCCTCCTCTATTTCTAAAAAGAGTTTATTAAGCCCCTTGGGCTAATTTTTTGAGGCAACAAGCCTATGCCTGCATCGTAGACGTTGCTTGTACTATGCTCGTAGGACAAGCAAGAATATAGTATGGGCCACGCTCCCTCCTCTATTTCTAAAAAGAGTTTATTAAGCCCTTTGAGCTAACTTTTTGAGGCAACAAGCCTATGCCTGCATCGTGGACGTTGCTTGTACTATGCTCTCAGGACAAGCAAGAATATAGTATGGGCCACGCGCCCTCCTCTATTTCTAAAAAGAGCTTATTAAGCCCTTTGAGCTAATTTTTTGAGGCAACAAGCCTATGCCTGCATCGTGGACGTTGCTTGTACTATGCTCGTAGGACAAGCAAGAATATAGTATGGGCCACGCGCCCTTCTCTATTTCTAAAAAGAGTTTATTAAGCCCTTTGAGCTAATTTTTTGAGGCAACAAGCCTATGCCAGGATCGTGGACGTTGCTTGTACTATGCTCGTAGGACAAGCCAGAATATAGTATGGGCCACGCGCCCTCCTCTATTTCTAAAAAGAGTTTATTAAGCCCTTTGAGCTAATTTTTTGAGGCAACAAGCCTATGCCTGCATCGTGGACGTTGCTTGTACTATGCTCGTAGGACAAGCAAGAATACAGTATGGGCCACGCGCCCTCCTCTATTTCTAAAAAGAGTTTATTAAGCCCTTTGAGCTAATTTTTTGAGGCAACAAGCCTATGCCTGCATCGTGGATATTGCTTGTACTATGCTTGTAGGACAAGCCAGAATATAGTATGGGCCACGCGCCCTCCTCTATTTCTAAAAAGAGTTTATTAAGCCCTTTGAGCTAATTTTTTGAGGCAACAAGCCTATGCCTGCATCATGGACGTTGCTTATACTATGCTCTCAGGACAAGCAAGAATATAGTATGGGCCACGCGCCCTCCTCTATTTCTAAAAAGAGCTTATTAAGCTCTTTGAGCTAATTTTTTACGCAACAAGCCTATGCCTGCATCGTGGACGTTGCTTGTACTATGCTCGTAGGACAAGCCAGAATATAGTATGGGCCACGCGCCCTTCTCTATTTCTAAAAAGAGTTTATTAAGCCCTTTGAGCTAATTTTTTGAGGCATCAAGCCTATGCCTGCATCGTGGACGTTGCTTGTACTATGCTCGTAGGACAAGCAAGAATATAGTATGGGCCACGCGCCCTCCTCTATTTTTAAAAAGAGTTTATTAAGCCCTTTGAGTAAATTTTTTGAGGCAACAAGCCTATGCCTGCATCTAGGACGTTGCTTGTACTATGATCCTGCTGGAGTCTGGCGAAGGGTCCCACTGTACGCTACGGAGATAACGCGTAGACGCGCTGTGTTGCAAGTAGACGTCCCAGCCTCTCGCATCTGTGTTCCTGGTGTTGTTGCCATACCGAGTGATTAAGTAACCCCCCCAAACACAGGCACTATTTATTTGTCAGCAACATTTGTATGTGCAGTCATGATTTAACACATACTAACCAAGGTGCCTTCATGCGCCATGCGGGCCGTAAAGTACTTGCTAATGATGATGACTTTAAGCTCACCCACAAAACAACCTACACATCCATTCCCTGAAAAAAGACAGACACAAAGCAGTTTTTTAAAAAATGTGTATTATTACGCCTTAATGGCAAAGATGTCAGATTCTTTTTTTTTTTTTTTTTAGCTTTCTAAAAGCTAACAAATAAAACAGAAAAAAACAAAAAAAAATTGTGCAATGCACTTTTTGCATAACAAAACAAACAAAAAAAAAGTGGGCCCTACAGCTGGTGGTAGGTTGGCTCATTGTGTGGGGTAGCCTCTACCGGGCCACCATCACCCTGGTCGTGGAGGAGGTCCAGGGCTCCATGAATAGCCTCCCACAATGTTTGTAACCCTGTAGGGTGGGTCATCTGGGCCGGTTGGCCTTGTGTTGGTAGGTCCATGTTTGGTGGACACCACCTCTGGGTTGCCACGTAGCTGTCCCGGGGTGTGGGCCTGTCCAGTCTGTTGGAGCTAGACTGCTGCCACCCCTCCAAATAAGTAAATACCTGGGCAGGGTGGTTTGGGGGCCGACAGGCATCAAGGACAATGTGGATTGCTGACCTTGCCCACAGTCGTCTCTCCAATGGAATGAGAGCCAAGAAAGGTATGAGACTGCGGGCAAAGTCAGAATCACATTGTCCAAGGTGGTCATTTGGTGCCCCCGGGATCAGAGCATGGCTGCTGGGGTTCAGGTGACTCCCACACTGCTGGCAGTCGGCAGTGGAGGAAGCTGGATGGCCAGAGGTTGGTTTGGGTGGGGAGACGGTTGTGGTGGCCCTTCAACCTCCTCTTCTTCCTGTGGCCGGCCATGCCCCAAAGGTGGTGGTGGTGGTTTTGGTGGTGGTACTCCTTCTTCCTCCTGCACTCCAAGTGGTGGTTCAGGGGCCTCCCTTGCCTCTTCAGGCAGCTGTGCTGGTGGGTTACCACGCCGCCTCTGGTAGTGAGCAGCTCTGTGGGTAAATATAAAATAAATTTGGTGAATGGGTTGCTTTTGGAAACAAAACCATAGGCCAAACATAAAATGTGCTCGCTTTTTTGACTCAGTGTATCTGTGTATTCTGTGTCTTTTCATTGTTGGCCTTAATTTGGAATTGCAGCAAATAAATTAAGGACATTTTGGCTCATGCCTCAACCAATATTCTATGTGTGGGTAGTGTTGGTCCACGATTTTTTGCCATTACATTAGAAATTTAAAAATTTGTCTGCACTATTACACTGTGCCCTGCCTTAAGCAGGACAGCTATTTAGGCACTTGAAGACATATTAGTGGCCACAACTATTGTTTGACTTTTTGTGGAAAATTTATGTGGACAAAGCTATAGCCTGACACTGTGAGGCAAACACATTTTTCAGGGTTGTTTGCCATCAGATGGACACAAAAAGACGCAGTGTGGGTGGCCTTGGTCTCAATGCACATAACCCAGATCTATACGGCAGATGAGCAAGACAGGAAATGGAGTCCTGCAGCATAGGTGACACATGAGCATTCGGCGTTAGTGGCCTACACTCCTTTTTGCTGCCATGTATGCTAATCAGGAATGTCTTGGTAAATAATCGGCCCTGGATCAGCATCCGGTCCCCCCTCCAAGATCTTGCGGTGTTGCCTTTTGTGTTGATCCCGACAGCTCCTCCACCGTTTGATAATCAGGTCAACTGTGAAATGATTTCAAACCGGGTTTAGACCTCTGTAACATTTGAAACACTAAAAGTATGTGTACAAATCAACAATAACATTTTATTCATGTTGTGTGTTTAATATGTATACAAGGCACAGTGACACGACAGTGTGGAACATCATCAACAGCATTACGGACATTGAGCTCACATGGCCACAATCACATATGGGGCAGGGCACATGTCAACTCATTGAGAATGTAATAGTGCGGGCACCAGACTTTGCTCATTAGTGGTATTTATACACACCCAACCCCTGGCCTTCAGAGCCAGGAGGACCAGCCCTTAAACTAAGTGTACTATTGTGACCCCATCCAAATATAGGCAACCATGCGACAGCGCATGATAACACATTGAGGGCCCTGTATACCCACGGGGGCCCTGTATACCCACTGCTGGGGGGCCTGTATATCCACTGCTGGGGGCCCTGTATACCCACTGGGGGCCCTGTATAACCATTGAGGGCCCTGTATACCCACGGGGGCCCTGTATACCCAGTGCTGGGGGGCCTGTATACCCACTGCTGGGGGCCCTGTATACCCACTGGGGGCCCTGTATAACCACTGAGGGCCCTGTATACCCACTGGGGGCCCTGTACACCCACTGCTGGGGGGCCTGTATACCCACGGGGGGGCTGTATACCCACTGCACTGCTGGGGGCCCTGTATACCCACTGCTGGGGGCCTGTATACCCACGGGGGGCTGTATACCCTACTATGGGGGCCCTGTATACCCACTGGGGGCCCTGTATACCCACTGCTGGGGGGCCTGTACACCCACGGGGGGGCTGTATACCCTAATATCGGGGGCATGTATACCCACTGGAGGGCCTGTATACTCTGCAGGTGGAGCTGTATACTCTGCTGGGGGGCTGTCTACCAGTGATAGCCGCTGTATACCAGGATGGCGGTCAATATGTTTTCCCAGTTTTTTGGGGCAAAAGTAGGGGGGTCGGCTTATACACGAGTCGGCTTATACACGACTATATACGGTAAATGCAATATAACGTGTGAACACATTTAACTCACCCATATTGCTCTGTGCATCCTGGCCACTGCGATGGAATGCAGGGAACACGACTTGAGCGACCTCCCTCCGGTCTGTAGTCCGCTGGACGTTATCCCCATAGGCAGGGTCAGTGGGCAGCCAAAGCAGGGGCCGAGCCTCCACCAGGTCAATCAACTGCAGGGTGTTGACACGGGCCATGCTTGCTCTGTGTGTGTGCGCGTCTGGCAGCTCGAGTCGGCTTATTTCCTGTTTGCTAAAAGCATGGGGTTTGCTGGAGAAAATCGCTTGCCTCGCCTCATCGGCGCCAAATAAGACAAACACATGCGAGTTTGGCCTCGGAGATAGCAGCAAAATACAGTTGCGAGTGGGATTTCCAACACGGCAATGCGAGCGCTTTCCGAGACACATCTGCGATTTTTAAATCGCACATTACTCGCTATTACTCGCTTCCCCATTCATTAACATTGGACTCGCTAGACTCGCAACGAGTAGCGAGTCCCGGGCTCAGACTTGCTAGAGTCAAGCGATTCCGAGTAATTTAGGACTCACCCATCACTAATAGGGCCCCATGTTCAATATAACTGATTTGTATTTTACTGCACCCAAAAACGTTGCTTGCAACGTTTTCTGGGTCCTGAAAAAAACCTGACACCTTTGCAGTCACACTTGAGTGCAACATCCATTTTTGGCATCAGTTTTTGGACTTAGAACACAAAAGTGGAAAAACTGATGCCAATAACGGATCCAGGGCTTATGTCTGACCCTAGCCATAGATAGATACATGTGAAACAGCTATATAATGTCCCCCCTAAATATTCTAAGCTTGCGCCCTTTAGTGCCTTTCATGTGGCATTAAAGGGTGTTTAGCCTTGTATTTATGGCAAAAATAATAAATGAATTTAAAAAACCTACGTGGGGCCCCCCTATTTTTTTATTGCCAGCTAGGTTAAAGCAGACAGCTGCAGCCTGCAGACCACAGCTGGCAGCTTTGGCTTGGCTGTTAATCCAAAGCAGAGGTCATCCCAAACTATTTTTTTCAATTACTTATAAATAATTAAAAAAGTATGTTGGTATCCCCTCATTTTGGAAAACCAGCCAAGGTAAAGCTGATTGCTGAGATATGGTATTTCAGGGTGGGAAGGGCCATGATTATTGTCCCTTCACAGCCTAAAAATAGCAGCCGGCAGCAACCCCAGAACTAGCGCTTCTATAATACAATCCTTGTGCTTAGCCCCACCTCTTCCTGTTGCCCTGCTGCAGTGGCAAATTGGCAAAAGTGCCTCATGTGTCCGCAAGTCCCATAGGGAATGAATTAGGCCAAACACAGTCTTGCCGCAAAACTGCCACATCTGCCACGAATGGCAAAAATTGCTGATGTGAAAGTAGCCTTAGTTGATTTGTGGTTTGTGTGGCTGCTGCTTCACTGAGAGTCATGTCCCACTCAGTGTACACCATTTTCTATCATTAGTTAGGTAATCATTTAGTTAATTTGTGCTGAAAATCTGTAGTGTTGAATAATGATGTGAAATGGTTTTATGTGCAAAAGAATCATTCTATTTTCTTATAACTAACCACAGTTAGTGACTATGCCCGGGCAACGCCGGGCTCTTCCACGTTGTGTGGTGTGCTTGGAAATAACGCGAGATTTCAAACTCCAGCACTTACATGCCTGCATTTGAATGCGCTCGGGAGTCCGTCACCCATAGGATTCTATTGGCAGAGTTAAAGCAGTTTTCTATTTCGGTTACGCTGCGTTAATATTGCCAGAATCTATCTTTTTGATGCACCCCCCCAGACGGAATGCCAGCGCCATTGTGAAGCCTAGCCTTAGCGATTATTTCCAGCAATCATTATTCTGATTCCCAAGTTTGTGCTGTGATCTACACTGCAGTGTCCTTCTCCTAAATCTTAGCTACTATCGTCAATACTGGAATGAGCACTGTAAAATTTTGTGATACTTGCTCCTGCACTGAAGTCTGAAGCCTAGCAACAAGAGGAGGACACTGCTTATTTTGGTGCAGCCCACCGCACAAATTTTGACTTTGGTGGGGGGAGGTCTGTGCTGTCAGTTATCAGCAAAAGCAGCTAATAAAGTGATTTAGAAAAATTATTATACAGCAGTGTCCTGCATTACAAACACTATCCTGAGTAAGTGGAGGTATGTTTTATCTCTACAGGGAAATCAATGTGAAATCCTTCTTTTTCTAGCAGTTTTTATTAGGCCTAACAATCTGTATGTGATGCTAGTCACTAATGTAACAATTCGAAGGAAATATACCTGGAGAGTAGTGGATTAGAGCAAAATGACCAGCTAAAAGGAAAGTCAGACGACTGTCAGAGGTCTGGCAACGATTATCAGAAAACCAAGTGAAGATGCATGCCTACAAACACAACAGAGCGGAATACTAGGACATGCATTGTTATGGGATAAGCTGCTCAGCTAAGTAGCTGAGCAATTACAGGCAAAAGGGAAAACCTGCAGAAATCCAGCACCTCACAGTATAGGATTGGACAACTGAGCTATCACTCAAAACATTGAGAACTCAGGTCGAGGTTGGATGGCTGAGCTATCACTCACTCAACTGACAGTTCAGCGCACCAAGAACAGAGTATGAAGGAATCAAGACAATAAGGACCCCAATTCATCATGGTTGCCAATTTTCATGAAGGGGTAAGGTGGCGTCAGATGCTCCTGATTCATGTCTGGAGAAAACTTTCTAGCATAGGGAATTTCACAACTCACCTTAAATTAGATGAGCTGTGACATCACTATTCCACAACCCTGCTCTGCTCCTTTTGTCAGGCTGGAAGAAACTGGCTTTAAATGCCAAATGTTGCACAATTTTAGGACAACTGCAACAAGATGCAACAAAATGCAAATTTCTGGGCCTTTTTAATCCAATTTATGACAGAGCTCGAGAGAAATTGCTTTGATGAATAGGAGATGCAGTATCATTCCATGTACCCATCAGCTCACCTGTTACGTGATCATGGGGCACTGATGGGTTCTGCTGAAGACCCTCGTGCTTGTCATTACAATGCCCCAATGAAAGCCAGTGTATAGCTTTCATTCATAGGAGTTTATGATTTTTGTTACACATAGCAATGCTGATGCACTGCTATGTATAGTACAAATGATCAGATGATCACAGTTTAAATACAAAACATACAGATATTTGGTATTGCTGCATTAGTGAAAGTCAAAATATCAAAATATAAAATAAATTAATCTGATCATTAAACAGAATAATGAAAAAAATTAAAACCCCAGAATTATGGAATTTTTTTGGCCACCATAACATTGCAATAAAATTCACACATAGAAGCCTCTGGGTGAAGGGTCAGTGGTCTTATAGTAACATCCCTTGGGAACACTGTGGAGATACCCCTACCCACATTTGTGAAGTGCAACCAGATCTGTCCAACAGGGAAGAAATCCCAACGCCACAGGCGGCTGGCTCTTCACCACTGCCATCTAAGGACTATAGCTAAGAAGATATAAACAAGATCCAGCCCTGGATGACAACGCAGATATCCTGACTCTGCTCGGCAAAGACATTCTTTGGCTGCATGAGGTACATCAGCTAATTAATGGACCATATGATGCACTATTTGCCAAGCACCTTGATCTAGGCAGGGTTATCATCGGCAAAGTCTGTACAGACAAGATGAAGAGCCAAATAAGATCTCCTACAAGACACATATCATGTCAAATAATCGCAGCACTTGTTTTCAGCCATGCCCACATCACTGTTGGGTAAAGGAAAAGCTAAGTGATAGTAAGTGGGAATAAACACCTCTTGACGACATAAACACGTCCCAGTCCTGTGATGACAACCTTGGGTCCCATGAGAAGTAGTTAATGACGTGCACACTGTGATGATCTTTTAGGCGCTAGTGAAGGAATCCTATGGATCCTAGTTCATGAAAGAAATATAATCACACTAAATTTAGTAGATTTGCAAGGAGTAAATTTCTTTATTTGGACCAAACACAAAAAGTTTCAACAGAGGAAACAGACGTTTCGGCCATAGTGCCGTGGCCTTTATCACAGAGTCGCAAAAACATAATTAGCCCTAAAAACATGTACTTTATTATAACTGCAAAATCACAAAACCACACACAGATAAAATCTAAAGTGCACGGAAAGTTGTAAAGGAAGGCGTGCACCCTAAGCCCCCGTCACACTAAGCGAGATCCCTAGCTGCTGTGTCACAAGTTTTGTGATGCAACAATGACCTCAGCAGTAATCTCACTACGTTTGACACGTAGCAGAGACCAGGCCCCTGCTGTGAGATCACTGGTCATGTTAGAATGTCCTGTGACCATTTTTTGATCGTCGGTCTCCTGTTGGCCAGCATGCATCGGTGTTTGACAGGCGCAACGACCAACAACCTCAATACTACAGGTCTGAGAGACAGGGTCCCAACGACCGCTGTATCGTTCCCAATCGTTGCTGCGTCACTGGTGAGATCTGACTGTTTGACATCTCACCAGCCAGCACATAGCGACTCACCAGCGATCCCTACCAGGTCGTATCGTTGTCAGGATCGCTGGAGCGTCACCAAATGTGACGGTACCCTAAATATATCACTCCCTCCTTGCCTCTACCTGCCAGTGGAGGTCTGCACCATAATGTTAATGCATTATAATAAGAAAAAAGGGTTCGCTCACCTGAGTTCTCTCTCCAGTTTTCTTCCTTTTCAGCACAGACTCCAGGGAGCCTGTAGCTGCATCCAAATCACTTCCAAGAATTGTCCAGCGAGTTAAGGAAATTGCACCTTGAGTTCTTAATAAAATTTCCATTTATTGCTATCCAGGTAAAAACATGTGAAAGTGGCTGTGGGATATTTAAAGACGTATATGACATATATTCCTCATAAAAGACAACCCTGGCACACAGACTCCACTAAAAATCTGTGTCAGGCATCTAGGGTTGCAGAGCGGCGCTGGAAGAATACACACTTTACACATTCACAGGAAGACTGCACATCATTCAAACAAGCACTTCTCAAATTCGAGTCAGCACTCACCACCACTAAACAGATTTACTTCATTACCCTCATATCCTCTTTGTCCCACAAACCCAGGCAGTTATTCAACACATTTAACTCCCTCCTCCGCCCCCCACTGCCCCCTCCTACTTCTTGTATCTCTGCAGAAGACTTGGCAACATACTTCACCAACGAGATCGACCAGATCAGAGAAGTCTTTGCTACCCAACCACCACAACTCCCATGTATCCAGACCACTCTCCTCCCCCACTTACCCTCCTCCCCTCCATCACTGAAGGAGAACTTGCACTCCTCCTCTCCAGATCGCACCTCACCACTTGTGCACTGGATCCCATCCCATCCCACCTCCTCCCCAACCTTACAACAACACTTATCCCAGCCCTAACCCACCTCTTCAACCTATCACTAACTTCTGGTACCTTTCCTTCTGCTTTTAAAATGCAACAATTACACCTATCTTAAAGAAGTCATCCCTTGACCCGCTTCTACATCCAGCTACCGGCCCGTATCCCTGCTCCCATTCACTTCCAAACTTCTTGAACAGCATGTCCACACTGTACTCTCATCCCACCTGTCATCCAACTCTATGTTTGACGACCTTCAATCCGGCTTCCCCCCCCCACCACTCCACTGAAACTGCCCTGACCAAAATTACTAATGACTTACGGCCAAAGCCAACAGACAGTTCTCCGTCCTTTTCTTCTAGACCTGTCCACTGCATTCGACACAGTCAACCACTGCCTTTTATTACAGATCCTCTCTTCCATTGGTATCACTGACCTTGGCCTCTCCTTGATTTCCTGCTACCTTTCCAGCCGCACATTTAGTGTCTCCCACTCCCACACAACCTCCTCGCCCATCCCCTCTCTGTTGGGGTCCTTCAAGGCTCTGTCCTGGGGCCCCTCTTTTTTTCAATCTATACTCTTGGTCTGGGACAACTCATAAAGTCCCATCGCTTCCAGTATCACCTGTACGCTGATGACACTCAGATCTGCCTTTTTGGCTCAGACGTCAACTCTCTGCTGTCCAGAATCCCAGGGTGTCTATCAGCCATATCCTCCTTCTTCTCCTCTCACTTCTTAAAACTCAATGTAGACAAAACCAAACTTATCATCTTTCCTCCATGTCACACACCTTCCTTACCACACCTATATATCAGAATAAATGACATCACACTTTGCCCTGTACCTGAAGTCCGTTGCCTCGGAGTAACCTTTGACTCTGCCTTGTCCTTCAAACCACACATCCAAGCCCTTGCCACCTCCAGTGCCTCCAATTTAAAAATATTTCCAGAATCCATCAATTCCTCAATCCTCAGTCTGCTAAACTACTAGTGCATGCCTTCATCTCCTGTCTCAACTAGTGCAACCTCCTCCTCTGTGGACTCCCTGTTAACACTTTTGCACCTCTCCAATGTGTCTTTACCTCTGCTGCCTGACTAATCCACCTCTCTCCTCGCTATTCCTCCACTTCTACCCTCTGCAAATCCCTCTACTGGCTCCCAATTCTCCAGCGTATCCAATTCAATACTAACATTGACTTGCAAAGCCGTCCACAATCTGTCCCCCCCATGTATCTCTAAACTAATCTCCCAATATCATCCAACACGTAATCTTCGATCCTCCCAAGACCTTCTTTCCTCCACACTTGTACGTTCCTTATCTAACCGCCTGCAAGACTTCGCCCAACACATCCGACTGTCCCCTACACTCGGAACCTTCAAGCGGAACCTGAAAACCCATCTCTTCAGAACAGCCTACAACCTGCAATGACCACAGTGCCGCCTCACCACCACTGGACCTGGCGCTCTACCACCATTGGACCTGGCGCTCCACCACCACCAGAGCAGACCCAACCTATTGTCTCTCTTCCCACTGCCCTGTAGAATGTATGCCCGCAAGGGCAGGATCCTCACTCTACCCTCATGTATAGCACCGTGGAATCAATGATGCCCTATAAAAAAAAAATAATAATAATAAAGATTATTATATTAATACATTTCTTCTACATGATTTACTATATATCTTTCCTATAAGTGTATACTGAGTTTATCAGAGATTTTAAAGCTAAACAGAATTAGGATAAAACAAAACTCTTCATACATTAAGATATTATATCTCCACCAGAGGGCAGTAGAGTAATTAAAACTTAAATATTTTTGATTTGTTATCTATCGGGAAGAAATATATGACTTGTCTGAACTGAATGTACTATTTGTTTTTAAGAGAATCACAATGTGATTAGAAAATTTGCTTTCACTGAACAACTGATTCTACTTTTTCAGGAATATGTCTAAAAAGCAGTTGTAGAAAATAATGATAATAATAATAATAATAATAATAATAAAAAATATTATTATTGTCTTCAAAATGAAGCAGCTTAAATGTATCACTCCTGTTTTAAAGGGGGCACAGAATGTACAGTTAAATTTATTTAACCCTTTCAAACCTGGGTGATTACCTGTTTTTCATTTTCATTTTTTCCTCCCTTTCCTCCAAGAGCCATAATGTTTTTCTTTTTCCATCAATTTAAACATATGAGGGCTTGTTTTTTGTTGGACGAGTTGAATGACATCATTAATTTTGACAAATTCCAAGTGCGGTGAAATTGCATAAAAGGGAAATTCCACCATGGTTTTGTTTTTTTCCTTTTATTGACCAAGAACACTATATGGTAAAACTGACGTGTCGGTATGATGCTTTAGGTCGGTACAAGTTTGTAGATACCAAGCATGTATACTTTTACTTTTATCTAAGTGGTGAAAAAAAATTCTGAAGTTTAAAAAAAAATGCACTTGTGCACCATTTTTTTCAAGATCTGGGGCTGTTTGATGATTTATTTTTTTCGTCTTGAGCTGACAATTCTAATGATGTCATTGTATGGTAGATTAGATGTTTTGATCGCCTGTTATTGCATTTCATTGCAGTATTGCCGCAACTAAAAAATGTAATTTTGTTGTTTTTTTTCTGGTACGCAGACTACCAATCAAATTAACTGATTTTATGTTTTGATAGACTGGGCATTTCTGATCACGGCAATACCAAATATGTGTTTTTTTTAACAGTTTGATTTTCAATGGGGCAAAAGGGGGGTGATTTGAACTTTTAGTTTTTTGTTTCACATTTTTTAAAACTTTTTTCCACATTTTCGTTATTTAGTTGGCTCCTTTGGAGCCTTAACACTGCGCAAGCCAATCGGTTCTGCTAGATTGAGCAGAGTTGATCGGGGCTGCCACTCGAAATTTCAGGGTCCAATACTGGCAAACCTTTTGGGCCCCCTTGGGACCCCGCTCAGACTCTACTCCAGCTCCACCTCACCCCTCGAATCTTTCATAGTCCTACTGCCCACTTTGGAAAAACTCCACCCCCACCAACAACACTTACAGTCATGGGCTGACAAGCTTCTTTACCTTATTCTCTCAATGTTCATTGAAAAACAGAGAGATGCAGGAAGAAAAGCTGTCACATGACCATAAGTATGAAAATCACATATGAGTGGAGTGACATGTGATGATTGCTGGAACCAGCAAGAGCTGAATCCTGAGAGTGAGTATATCACACGCTGTTAGGATTGGGCTAAAATGCTTAATGTTATAATTAAAGGACTTGCACAGGTTTGAGATGAAAGTCTGTAGTACCTCCAGGTGACAGCAGGCCTTTGAATTCTCACAGTGTATACACTGAAAAAGTTTAGTATTCTCATATGCCAATAGCAAGATTGGATAGTCATGTAAGCACAAGTATGTTAATTGTATACTTCTGGCCAAATTCTGACTAAATATGTTTATCCTCACTCAATCATTTTCATTGATTGAGGCCACGCACGTCAAGCCAGCACATCACTGTATGTAAATCGTATACTTCCAGTTTCATGACCTCCCATTCTCACCACCAGCACCAGCGAATAATGACAGCATGCAGTGTGCTCATTGTGAGAATTCAGAGGTTTGCAGTTACATAGAGTGACATATAGAGTGATTCCAGACTCATCACAAACTTGAGAAAACCCTCTTAATGCTCCTAAAATAAATAATAACATAGTCCCCTTAAATTGTCAGACGGCACAACACCTTACTAACAAAGGCAAGTATCACGTAATCTTGCAAGTTCTGAGCTGTTGCATGTGTACAGGATAAGAAGCTATAACAGCACAAAAATACATCACCAGATCTACCAGAGGTACATAAATACATCAAACCCACATCAGCACAGAAACAAAGAATCACAATCCTCAATAGTACAGGAATACATTACAAGAACCACCTGAAACGCAGAAATGCATACCTAGAGCCCACATCAGTGTAGAAACAAAGCATCGCAACTCTCATCAGTACAA
>JARQOC010000003.1:168359960-168424631 GCA_033576535.1 Allobates femoralis
AGATCGGGAGACCTTGGTGGCCATTCAACTGGCCCACGATGACCAATCCACTTTCCAGGAAACCGTTCATGTAGGAATGCTCGGACCTGACACCCATAATGTAGTGGTGCACCATCTTTTTGGAAAAACTCAGGGAATGTGCCATTGTCAGTGAATAAAGAGGGCAACATATCATCATGTAGTAATTTCAGATATCCAGTGACATTGAGGTTTCCATTGAGGAAGAATGGCCCCACTATCTTTGTACCCCATATACCACACCATGCCATCAATTTTTGTGTTCCAGCACTCTTGGAGGGATCTATCCACTGTGGGTTACTGTCAGACAAATAGTGGTGGTTTTGTTTGTTAACTTCACCATTCACAAAAAAGTTTGCCTCATCACTGCACATAATGTTCTGTGTAAACTGAGGGTCCTGTTCCAATTTTTTCTTTGCCCTTTCTGCAAATTCAGTGCCGATCTGGGTCATCCTCGTTGAGATGCTGCAGCAGCTGGATTTTGTAAGGGTGCCATTTGGGAGTAGTTAATATCCACCGAAGGGATGTTCAACTGATGCCACTCTCTAGGGACATGCGGTGAGTGCTACGCTGTGGGCTCTTGCTGAATGAAGCTAGGACAGCAACTGATGTTTCTTCATTAATGACAGTTTTCTTGCATCCACATTTTGGCAAATACAACACTCAACCTGTATCATGAAATTTGGCAAGCAGTTTGCTAACTGTAGCATGGGAGATGGGTGGTCTCGTAGGGTGTCCTGCATTGAAATCTGTTGCAATGACCCGGGTACTGCGTTCACCAGATGTCAACACTATTTCTATTCACTCCTCACGTGTTAACCTTTACGACATGTCAATGGCTGTAAACAAAGAGAAACTTGTAAATAACTCATGAAAGAATAAGGTTATGTTAAAACCAAGCACACCATTGTTTTTCTTATTGAAGTCTCAATAGTTTGATGCGTTACATGACCCTTTTCCCATTGAAAAAAACTAAAGTTTGATCCAAAATGGCCAATTTCAAAATGGCTGCCATGGTCACCACTCATCTGGAAAAGTTTTCCTCCTCCCATAAACTAATGCGCCACAAACAGGAAGTTGATATCACCAACCATTCCCATTTTATTTAGGTGTATCCATATACACTGTGTGCAGAATTGTTAGGCAAGTTGTATTTTAGATGATTATTTTTATTATTGATCAACAACTATGTTCTCAAACAACCCAAAAGACTCATAAATATCAAAGCTTAATATTTTTGGAAGTTGGAGTGGCTTTTTTTAGATTTGGCTAGGAGGATATCTGTTTGTGCAGGCAACTTTTACTGTGCAGAATTATTACAACTTAATAAAAACCAAATATATTCCCATCTCACTTGTTTATTTTCACCAGGTAAACTAATATAACTGCACAAAATTTAGAAAAAAACATTTCTGACATGCAAAAACAAAACACAAAAAAAATTAGTGACTAGTATAGCCACCTTTCTTTATGATGACTCTCAACAGCCTTCCATCCATAGAATCTGTCAGTTGCTTGATCTGTTTACGATCAACATTGCGTGCAGCAGCCACCACAGCCTTCCAGACACTGTTCCGAGAGGTGTACTGTTTTCCCTCCCTGTAGATCTCACTTTTTAAGAGGGACCACAGGTTCTCTATGGGGTTCAGATCAGGTGAACAATGGGGCCATGTCATTATTTTTTCTTCTTTTAGACCCTTACTGGCCAATCACGCTGTGGAGTAGTTCAATGCATGTGATGGAGCATTGTCCTGCATGAAAATAATGTTTTTCTTGAACGATACCAACTTCTTCCTGTATTACTCTTGAAGAAGATGTCTTCCAGAAACTGGCAGTAGGTCCGAGAGTTGAGTTTCACTCCATCCTCAACCCGAAAAGGTCCCACAAATTCATCTTTGATGATACCAGCCCATACCAGTACCCCACCTCCACCTTGCTGGCATCTGAGTAGGAGTGGAGCACTCTGCCTTTTACTGATCCAGCCTCTGGCCCATCAAAAGTCACTCTCATTTCATCAGTCCATAAAACCTTTTAAAAATCAGTCTTAAGATATTTCTTGGCCCAGTCTTGACATTTTATCTTATATTTCTTGTTCAAAGGTGGTCGTTTTTCAGCCTTCCTTACCTTGGCCATGTCCCTGAGTATAGCACACCTTGTGCTTTTTGATACTCCAGTAACGTTGTAGCTCTGAAATATGGCAAAACTGGTGGCAAATGGCATCTTGGCAGCTTCACGCTTGATTTTCCTCAATTCATGGGCAGTTATTTTGCTCCTTTTTTTGGCCTAAAATGCTTCTTGCGACCCTGTTGGCTATTTGCCATGAAAAGCTTGATTGTTCGGTGATCACGCTTCAAACGTTTGGCAATTTCAAGACTGCTGCATCCCTCTGCAAGACATCTCACAATTTTGGACTTTTCAGAGCCCATCAAATCTCTCTTCTGACCCATTTTACCTAATAATTAAACACACCTTATATAGGGTGTTGATGTCATTACACCACACTCCTCCTCATTACAGAGATGCACATGACTTGATTTACTTAATTGGTAGTTGGCTCTCAAGCCTATACAGCTTGGAGTAGGACAACATGTATAAAAAGTATCATGTGATCAAAATACCGTATATACTCGCGTATAAGCCGAGTTTTTCAGCCCAAAATTTGGGCTGAAAAGTCCCCCCTCGGCTTATACGCGAGTATATACGGTATATACAGCAGCAGCCCCGGAGGTATACAGGCCCCCCATCAAGCTCCAGGGCCCCCCCCTTGCGCGGCAGCCTGTAAAGTAAAATCATACTTATCCTGTCCTGTCGCGCTGTCCCGCCGCTGCCATCACGATCCTGGGCTTCATTCCGCGTCTTCCGTGTTCCTGTGGTCGCGGGCAATGACGTCATAGCCCGCGACCACAGGAAGCCGGAAGCCGGAAGACGCTGAATGAAGCCCGGAATCGTGATTGCAGCGGCGGGACAGC
Organism: Allobates femoralis; assembly: GCA_033576535.1. Classification (NCBI taxonomy): domain Eukaryota; kingdom Metazoa; phylum Chordata; class Amphibia; order Anura; family Aromobatidae; genus Allobates; species Allobates femoralis. The sequence continues at coordinate 168,362,948 of JARQOC010000003.1, forward strand.
GCGACAGGACAGGATAAGTATGATTTTACTTTACAGGCTGCCGCGCAAGGGGGGGGGGCCCTGGAGCTTGATGGGGGGGCCTGTATACCTCCGGGGCTGCTGCTGTATACAGCTTTGGGGCTGCTGCTGTATACAGCCCTGGGGCTGCTGCTGTATACAGCCCTGGGGCTGCTGCTGTATACAGCTTTGGGGCTGCTGCTGTTTACAGCCCTGGGGCTGCTGCTGCTGTATACACCACTGGGGCTGCTGTATACTACCTAAGGGCTGCTGTATATACCTCTGGGGCTGCTGTATACACCACTAGGGCTGCTGTATATACCTCTGGGGCTGTATATACCTCTGGGGCTGCTGTATACTACCTCTGGGGCTGCTGTATACTACCACTGGGGCTGCTGTATACTACCACTGGGGCTGCTGTATACTACCACTGGGGCTGTATATACCTCTGGGGCTGCTGTATACTACCACTGGGGCTGCTGTATACTACCACTGGGGCTGCTGTATACTACCACTGGGGCTGCTGTATACTACCACTGGGGCTGCTGTATACACCTCTGGGGCTGCTGTATACTAACCACTGGGGCTGCTGCTGTATATACCACTGGGGCTGCTGCTGTATACTACCACTGGGGCTGCTGTATATACCTCTGGGGCTGCTGTATACCACACTGCTGGGGGCTGTATACCTGTGCTGGGGTCCACCCTCGGCTTATACATGAGTCAATAGATTTTTCCAGGTTTTGGGGGCAAAAGTAGGGGGGTCGGCTTATACACGGGTCGGCTTATACACGAGTATATACGGTACCTAATAATACCTAATAAAATACCTAATACCTAATCAAAATTGCCTAATAATTCTGCACACAGTGTAGATTGCCCACCCTGTATATATATAGCCACTATTACATTGAATGTCAAGTTCCCTTCCCTTAAAATTATAGACTCTTCATGTCTTTGTCAGTGGGCAAACTTACAAAATCAACAAGGATTCATATACTTATTTCCTTCACTGTAGTTAAAGTAGACGAGTAGCCTTTATAGGCCACCAACACACCTATTTATAGGGTTACCACCGATTAGATTGTCACACAATTATATTAGAAATATAATTGTTATTTAAATAAAATTGGAATACAGGTGGAACATTCTGCACTATTTTAAAATTAAATGGATGTTCAGTGACTTGTGACACTTATTACAGAACTATACAGTTATATCCTATCAGTTACACACAGGGGTAGGGACAATTAAATTCAAGTAACTTTCCATAACCTTAAAGTTGTTTTTATAACATACTGTATGTCCATCTCTGAAAATGAAGTCAACATTGTTATGACTATAAATGGTGAGACAAAACAGTCTAAAAACCAAGATGAAGATGGAGTCTTGGTTTTACATTTTTTGCTGATAAGATAAACATTTGTTATAAAGAATTTCACAGTTATGTGACTGTAGTTCAAAGGTATTACACTGAATGTTTTTTTTTCATATTAGTTTGAACCTAAAATACTATTAGATATGATTTATTCTGATACTATTTTTTTGCACATTAACTGACTGTTTATATAACTTTGGCCACAACTGAACATTCATTGTAGTAGTGGTTTAGAGTGGAATAAATTTTTTTTTATTAATTTCGTCACTATATATATATATATCTATTATATAATTGCCGTAGCGACTTCCGTCGGAGCGGCGCTGCTTCCGGTCGCTTGGTTAGCGAGTCCGAGCTGCTTCTCCTGGACTCTCCCCGTGGCCGCGTAGCGGCCACGGCGACTCACGAAGCAATGCCCGCAAAGCGGGCATTGCGAGTCGTTGCAGCCCAGCGAAGCAATGCCCGCGAAGCGGGCATTGCGAGTCGCTACACCGCTAACCAAGCCACCGAAGCCCATACTCCTGTAGTGTACACCGCTATAGTATACTACAGTCCCATGCCCATAAGCGCCATGGGACTGTAGTATACCATCGCGCTGTACACTACAGCCCCCTGCCGCTCTAAGCCACTACGCGCTGCTGTACTGTACACCGCTATAGTATACTACAGTCCCATGCCCATAAGCGCCATGGGACTGTAGTATACCATCGCGCTGTACACTACAGCCCCCTGCCGCTCTAAGCCTACCCCCTAAGGCACCGCCGCCCCTAACCCCCTACCCCCTAAGCCCCGCAGCAGCCCCGACCACCTAACCCCCGACCCGCAGCATCCAAACCCGCCCCCGATACCCCCTAAGCCCCGCCGTCTACCCCCTAAGCCATCGCCGCCCCTACCCCCTAGGACCCCGCCGATACCCCCTAAGCCATGCCGCCTACCCCCTAAGGCACCGCCGCCCCTAACCCCCTACCCCCTAGACCCCCGACGATACCCCCTAAGCCATGCCGCCTACCCCCTAAGGCACCGCCGCCCCTAACCCCCTAAACCCCGCAGCAGCCCCGATCACCTAACCCCCGACTCGCACCATCCAAACCCGCCGCCGAAACCCCGCAGCAGCCCCGACCACCTAACCCCCGCCGCCCCTACCCCCTAGGCCCCCGCCGATACCCCCTAAGCCATGCCGCCTACCCCTAAGGCACCGCCGCCCCTAACCCCCTACCCCCTAGACCCCCGACGATACCCCCTAAGCCATGCCGCCTACCCCCTAAGGCACCGCCGCCCCTAACCCCCTAAACCCCGCAGCAGCCCCGACCACCTAACCCCCGACTCGCACCATCCAAACCCGCCGCCGAAACCCCGCAGCAGCCCCGACCACCTAACCCCCGACTCGCACCATCCAAACCCGCCGCCGATACCCCCTAAGCCCCGACTACCTAACCCCCGACTCGCCGCCGATACCCCCTAAGCCCCGCCGTCTACCCCCTAAGCCATCGCCGCCCCTACCTAAGCTCCTACCCCCTAGGCCCCCGCCGATACCCCCTAAGCTCCCGCCGCTGTCCCCTGCCCCTGTCGCTAAAGCCCTACACCCTAACCCCCCGCCATCCCCTAACCTAACGCCGCTCTCACCTAAGGCCCTACACCCGAAGCCCCCGTCCATCACTTACATGCCTTCAAGTCATCTGATCGTCCGTCCGATCCTCCGTCCGGCCAGGCGTCCTCTTCCTCCGGCCCCGGGGGTCTTCTCTCTTCTTTCCGCCATCTCCGCCTCTTCGTCCGGGCCCCGGGGATCTTCTGTCTTCTTTTCCGAAAATTCCACCTCCGACGTCCTCTTCCTTCTCATTAAGATAGAATGGAGGAAAAATCCCCATTCTACCTCAATGAAATCTCACGCCGTCTTCTGATTGGTTGCTGGATAATGCCCTCAGCCAATCAGAAGAGCTCCTCATTCAGTTTTCATTCAGGTCCGCCTTTTTTCCCCATTGACATACATTAGCGGTGTGTCGGCGATTTTATGGCCGCCCCCCTGGTTCTATTTGTCGGCCCTAAAATCGCGGACACACCGCTAATGCATCTCTATGGGCAGTCAGCTCGACTTCTGATTGGTTGCCGTTCAATCCGAAATCGGGCTGACTGCCCATAGAGATGCATTAGCGGTGTGTCCGCGATTTTACGGCCGACAAATAGAACCAGGTGGTCGGCCATAAAATCGCCGACACACCGCTAATGCATTTCAATGGCAAAAAAGAAAGGCGGACCTCAATGAGAACTGCGTCTCAGCCTAAATAATAAATTAAATAATAAAAAAAATAATTAAAAAAGAATTAAAAAATAATAAAAAAAAATAATTAAAAATAATAAAAAATTCAATAAAAATAATAATAAAAAAATAAAATATATGCTAATAAGATCAGCCCTTTGCGGACCTGAATGAGAACTGCGTCTCAGCCTAAATAATAAATTAAATAATAAAAAAAATAATTAAAAAAGAATTAAAAAATAATAAAAAAAAATAATTAAAAATAAAAAAAAATTCAATAAAAATAATAATAAAAAAATAAAATATATGCTAATAAAGGCGGACCTCAATGAGAACTGCGTCTCAGCCTAAATAATAAATTAAATAATAAAAAAAATAATTAAAAAAGAATTAAAAAATAATAAAAATAATAATTAAAAATAATAAAAAATTCAATAAAAATAATAATAAAAAAATAAAATATATGCTAATAAGATCAGCCCTTTGCGGACCTGAATGAGAACTGCCTCTCAGCCTAAATAATAAATTAAATAATAAAAAAAATAATTAAAAAAGAATTAAAAAATAATAAAAAAAAATAATTAAAAATAATAAAAAATTCAATAAAAATAATAATAAAAAATAAAATATATGCTAATAAAGGCGGACCTCAATGAGAACTGCGTCTCAGCCTAAATAATAAATTAAATAATAAAAAAAATAATTAAAAAAGAATTAAAAAATAATAAAAAAAAATAATTAAAAATAATAAAAAATTCAATAAAAATAATAATAAAAAAATAAAATATATGCTAATAAGATCAGCCCTTTGCGGACCTGAATGAGAACTGCGTCTCAGCCTAAATAATAAATTAAATAATAAAAAAAATAATTAAAAAAGAATTAAAAAATAATAAAAAAAAATAATTAAAAATAATAAAAAATTCAATAAAAATAATAATAAAAAAATAAAATATATGCTAATAAAGGCGGACCTCAATGAGAACTGCGTCTCAGCCTAAATAATAAATTAAATAATAAAAAAACTAATTAAAAAAGAATTAAAAAATAATAAAAAAAAATAATTAAACATAATAAAAAATTCAATAAAAATAATAATAAAAAAATAAAATATATGCTAATAAGATCAGCCCTTTGCGGACCTGAATGAGAACTGCGTCTCAGCCTAAATAATAAATTAAATAATAAAAAACATAATTAAAAAAGAATTAAAAAATAATAAAAAAAAATAATTAAAAATAATACAAAATTCAATAAAAATAATAATAAAAAAATAAAATATATGCTAATAAGATCAGCCCTTTGCGGACCTGAATGAGAACTGCGTCTCAGCCTAAATAATAAATTAAATAATAAAAAAAATAATTAAAAAAGAATTAAAAAATAATAACAAAAATTAATTAAAAATAATAAAAAAATCAATAAAAATAATAATAAAAAAATAAAATATATGCTAATAAGATCAGCCCTTTAGCGCACCTGAATGACAACTGCCTCTCAGCCTAAATAATAAATTTAATAATAACAAAATAATTAAAAAATAATTAAAACATTATAAAAAAATAAATAAAACATAATTAAAAAATAAATAACAAATAATAAATAATAATTAAAAAAAAAATGCTAATAATAATATTACTGCTAATAATAATGCTATTAATGATAATAATTATGTTATTAATGCTATTATTAATGCTAATAATGCTATTATTAATTCTATTAATGCTAATAATAATGCTATTAATGCTATTAATAATGTTATTAATGCTATTATTAATGCTAATAATCCTATTATTAATGCTATTTATGCTAATAATGATATTAATGCTATTAATAATGTTATTAATGCTATTAATAATGCTAATAATGCTATTATTAATGCTATTAATGCTAATAATAATGCTATTAATGCTATTAATAATGTTATTAATGCTATTAATAATGCTAATAATGCTATTATTAATGCTATTAATGCTAATAATAATCCTATTAATGCTATTAATAATGCTATTCATGCTATTAATAATACTATTAATGCTATTAATGCTAATAATAATGCTAATAATCCTATTATTAATGTTATTAATGCTATTATTAATGCTAATAATCCTATTATTAATGCTATTTATGCTAATAATAATGTTATTAATGCTATTAATAATGCTATTAATCCTATTATTTATGCTATTAATGCTATTAATGCTAATAATAATGCTATTAATGGTATTATTAATGCTGTTAATGCTAATAATAATGCTATTAATGCTAATAATAATGCTATTAATGCTATTAATAATGTTATTAATGCTATTATTAATGCTAATAATGCTATTATTAATTCTATTAATGCTAATAATAATGCTATTAATGCTATTAATAATGTTATTAATGCTATTATTAATGCTAATAATCCTATTATTAATGCTATTTATGCTAATAATAATGCTATTTATGCTATTAATAATGTTATTAATGCTATTATTTATGCTAATAATGCTATTATTAATGCTATTAATGCTAATAATAATGCTATCAATGCTATTAATAATGTTATTAATGCTATTATTAATGCTAATAATGCTATTAATAATGCTATTAATGCTAATAATAATGCTATTAATGCTATTAATACTGTTATTAATGCTCATAATACTGCTCATAATGCTATTAATACTGCTATTACTGCTAATAATAATGCTATGGCTTATATTATTGCTATTGATGATGCGATTATTATTTAAAAATCTTTAAAAAAACAATAAACATATTTTAGATACCCGATGCATTTGCATCAGGCTAACAGCTATAACTACTATAATCAAATTAATGCACGTTCTAGAATCCCGATGCATTTGCATCGGGCTCACAGCTAGTATATATATATATATATATATATATACACAGTTGTGGCCAAAAGTATTGACACCCCTGCAATTCTGTCAGATAATACTTAGTTTGTTCCCGAAAATGATTGCAATCAGAAATTCTTCGGTATTATTATCTTCATTTAACCCCTTAGTGACGAAGAAATTTGTAATTTTTCATTTTCGTTTTTTCGCTCCTCGGCTTCCAAGACCCATAACATTTTTATTTTTCTGTCGACACAGACATATGACAGCTTGTTTTTTGCGGGACGAGTTGTACTTTCAGATGCAATAATTTGTTTTACCATATAGTGTACAGGGAAATTGCAAAAAAATTCTAAATGCAGTGAAATTGCAAAAAAAGTGCAATAAGACGTTTGTTTTTTGGGTTTTGTAGTAGCCGTGTTCACTATATGGTAAAACCGACATGACGGTGTGATGCCTCGGGTCAGTACGAGTTTGTAGATACCAAACATGTATACCTTTACTGGTATCTAGGTGGTGGAAATAAATTCAAAAGCATGAAAAAAAAAACATTGCACTTTTTGCGTCATGTTCTGCGACCCGTAGCGTCCTCATTTTTCGGGATCTGGGGCTGGGTGACGGCTTATTTTTTGCGTCTCGAGCTGACATTTTTAATGATACCATACTTGGGTGGATGCGCTGTCTTGATCGCCCGTTATTGCATTTTGTAGCATTGTTGCAGTGACCAAAAAATCGTAATTTTGGCGTTTGAACAATTTTTTGCGCTACGCAGTTTACGGATCTCATTATTTGATTATTTATATTCATAGATCAGGCGATTCTGAATGCGGCGATACCAAATATGTGGATTTTTTTTTTTTTAATACTTTTATTGTGGATGGGAGAAAAGGGGGGTGATTTGAACTTTTATGTTTTTTGTTTTTTTTTCAACTTTGTAAAAACTTTATTTGCTTATTGATTCTTACTTTTACACAGCCCTTGTGAGAGGCATGCAGCTGCACAGTCCGATCGCTTCTGACAGATACAGAGGAGCTGCAGCTCCTCTGTATCTGTCAGAATCGCGAACCTGTTGTGGTTGGCAGCCCCTGCCAACCACAACCAGGAAATGCTCAGTGACAGGCTCAAGCCAGGAACCCAGCCTATCACGTCAGCACGGGAGATCCCGCGATACTATCGCGAGATCTCCCTTGGAGCCCGGTAACAGCGCGCTGCCCGCTCCGGCTCCCTTAGATCCCGCTCTCAGAGATTGAGGGCGGGATCTAAGGGGTTAACAGCACCGATCGGATGGCGGGACCGATTGGTGCTGTTACTCCCACATCTCAGCTAGTGAGATCAGCTGAGATGTGGGAGGTTTGAAGTGAGCTCCACGCCGGAGCTCACTTCAAACACCGGGTAATGACAGCCTGACGTCTAGAGACGTAAGGCTGTCATTAAGGCGTTAATTTGTCTTCAATGAAAAAACACAAAAAGAATTGTCCTAAAGCCAAATTGGATATAATTCCACACCAAACATAAAAAAGGGGGTGGACAAAAGTATTGGCACTGTTAGAAAAATCATGTGATGCTTCTCTAATTTGTGTAATTAACAGCACCTGTAACTTACCTGTGGCACCTAACAGGTGTTGGCAATAACTAAATCACACTTGCAGCCAATTGACATAGATTAAAGTTGACTCAGCCTCTGTCCTGTGTCCTTGTGTGTACCACATTAAGCATGGAGAAAAGAAAGAAGACCAAAGAACTGTCTGAGGACATTAGAAACCAAATTTGGAGGAAGCATGAGCAATCAAGGCTACAAGTCCATCTCCAAAGACCTGAATGTTCCTGTGTCTACCGTGTGCAGTGTCATCAAGAAGTTTAAAGCTCATGGCACTGTGGCTAACCTCCCTAGATGTGGACGTAAAAGAAAAATTTACGAGAGATTTCAACGCAGGGACTGTATGGTAGGAGACCCAGGAAGATCCAACTTCTTACCCCGAGACATAAAAAAGGCCAGGCTGGAGTTTGCTCAAACTTACCTGAGAAAGCCTAAAACGTTTTGGAAGAATGTTCTCTGGTCAGATGAGACAAAAGTAGAGCTTTTTGGGCAAAGGCATCAACATAGAGTTTACAGGAGAAAAAAAGAGGCATTCAAAGAAAAGAACACGGTCCCTACAGTCAAACATAGTGGAGGTTCCCTGATGTTTTGGGGTTGCTTTGCTGCCTCTGGCACTGGACAGCTTGACTGTGTGCATGACATTATGACGTCTAAATACTACAAACAAATTTTGCAGCATAATGTATGGCCCAGTGTGAGAAAGCTGGGTCTCCCTCAGAGGTCATGGATCTTCCAGCAGGACAATGACCCAAAACAAACTTCAAAAAGCACTAGAAAATGGTTTGAGAGAAAGCACTGGAGACTTCTAAGGTGGCCAGCAATGAGTCCAGACCTGAATCCCATAGAACACCTGTGGAGAGATCTAAAAATGGCAGTTTGGAGAAGGCACCCTTCAAATATCAGGGACCTGGAGCAGTTTGCCAAAAAAGAATGGTCTAAAATTCCAGCATAGCATTGTAAGAAACTCATTGATGGTTACGGAAGTGGTTGATTGCAGTTATTTTGGCTAAAGGTTGTGCAACCAAGTATTAGGCTGAGGGTGCCAATACTTTTGTCTGGCCCATTTTTGGAGTTTTGTGTGAAATGATCAATGTTTTGCTTTTTGCTTCATTCTCTTTTGTGTTTTTTCATTGAAGACAAATTAAATGAAGATAATAATACCAAAGAATTTGTGATTGCAATCATTTTCAGGAAGAAACTGAGTATTATCTGACAGAATTGCAGGAGTGTCAATAGTTTTGGCCACAACTGTATGTATATGTATGTATATATAGTATATATGTATATACCGTATATCTCCAATCAAAGTACTGGGCCTTGGGACTGTACTCCCACACCGTGAACGTTTCCACATTTTTTCACAATACATCTACAGACTGAAATGAATTGTATTGGAATTGTATGTGACATACTAATACAAAGTAGCAGATCTATGTGAAGTGCAGAGGAAATTATTTATCGTTTTCTAAATATTTTAAATATACAAATCTAAAAATTGTGACGTTCATTAATATTCAGCCCCCCTGAATCAATACTTTGTAGGACCATATTTCAATGCAATTACTGCTGCAAGTCTTTTGGGGTATGTCTCTACCAGATTTGCACATCTAAAGGCTGAATGTTTTGCTCATTCTTCAAGCTCAGTGAAATTGGATGTAGAGCGTTTCAGAACAGCAATTTTGAAGCCTTGCCACAGATTCTTAATGTGATTAGATCCTGATCCATTCACACACATGAATATGCTTTAATCTAAACTATTCCATTGTAGCTCTGGCAGAATTTTTAGGGTCACTGTATTGCTGGAATGTGAATTTACACCCCAATTTAAAGTCATCTAACAGGTTTTCCTCTAGTATTGCCCTGTATATAGCTCCATCCATCTTCAACTGTGACCAGATTCTCTTTCCCTAAAAGCATTCCTAGGAACTAAAGCTCTCACCACCAAGTTTGACGGTGGGGATGGGGTTATCAGGACGATGGGCAGAGTAAGGGGTGTGACGAAATGGACCCCTTTAATATATAATGTAGGAGGATTTCTTATTCATCCAGACCATATTGTATTTTGGTTTGCAAACTTGTAATGACCAAGGAGAATTTCCTACAGTATTTTGTAGATGACTGGTGTTTAGTTTAGCATGGTAATGTAATTATCTAACTTGTTTGTTATAGAAGACCAGAGAACTTAATTATGCTAATCGTCCATTGTATATTACCCTGTGGATGTTGACTTTATGTAAATTGTCCCAGCCTCCATTGTTTTAATGTCATGGTTTGCAGACTGAATGTCTCCAACAAACATTCCATTGTAAGGGCTATATCAAGTGTATGTCGCTCTACCTTGACAGGATTGCAATACTACTAAAAATATGTTAAATGAGGCTTGAGGTCCAGCCAATGAAAAGACAGTGTTATTGCACCAATCGTGACATCCTGCAATGAGGGCTGAGGGTATATAAGGAGGACTGTTCACTTTGACCAGGAGATTGAAGATCGGGCCAGCTGACGAGAGCACCCACTGACCCCCAGGTCTCCACAATTGGTCCACACTCCCACCGCTGCCACCAATTGCGGAGACCCGGGGCTCAATGGGTGCTCTCGTCCTCTGGCCCAGCCGCCTTTACAAGGACAACGTGGACCAGGGCTCATCCCCAACTGAACGCTGAGCTCCTTAATCGTGGGCGGAACACTACTCAGACAACACAGGGTGAGGGAACCACAATATTAAGGCGTTATTGGATCCCCAAACAGTTTACAGCATATAACACATAACAGCAAAACACAACAATGTAACAGGCAACAGAGTCTCACCCTTCCGCTGGCTCACCAATGATTAGAATATAGCACAGCAAAGTCTGTAGACAGGTGATGGGATTGCCCAACCTGCGTGGCTTCCTTATGCAGTCTTTGTCATCACAGCCGAATCCGATATTTCGATGCTGATGTCTTTGTGGTGTTATAATCCAGGTTCTGATCCCCCTTGGTCAGCACCGAAATGCCTAGGCCTGGGGTTATGGCCGGCCAATCGGATCTGAAGATCCTAGATTAGCCGCCTGTATCCAACCCAGTGTACCTCTAACCGGGACTGAAATCCCTAGATTGAGGTCACTAGACAGAATCTAACTAACTATGGTTAATGAACACATCTCCTTATATACCTTCAGCCCTCATTGCATGATACTGGGGACTTCACGATAGGTGGAATAAAACTGTCTTTTCATTGGCTGGACCTCAAGTCTCATAAAACCATTTTTGGTCGTATTGCAGTCCAGAGATGGATAGCCAAATACTGATTGATATAGCACCTAGCAGTAATACAATGGAATGTTAGTAGGAGACATTGAGGCTGCAAACCATGACATTAAACAAAGGTAGCTGAAACCATTTACATAAAGTCAACATTCACAGGGTAATATACAATGGACGATTAGCATAATGAAGTTCTCTGGCCTTCTATGACAAACAAGTTAGATAATTACATTACCATGCAAAACTAAACACCACGGTCATCTACAAAATACTGTCTGGTTAGAGTTTAAGGACGTAACCCATGAGAGGCAAATTCCAAGTTGCAACAAAATACCATACTGTCTGCGTTACATAAGAAATCATCATATGTTCTACATTGAAGGAGTCCATTTCGTCACAAGGTGTACTTCACACACAGGTTTTGGGACGTAGCAGCGACCTTACCAGCGATATCGCTGTGTGTGACACACACCAGCGAGTGGCCCCCCGCTGTGAGATCGCTGATCGTTAACGAATGGCCTGGACCATTTTTTGATCGGCGATCTCCCGCTCGGCATGCTGCATCGTGGTGTGTGACAAGGGCAACGACCAGCGATCCCCATGCTGCGGCCAAGAACCTGACAGATCCCAACGACTATCGGGTGTCGGCGCATCGCTGGGTCATCGCTGGTAAGTCTGCCTGTCTGGCATCTCACCAGCGACCATGTAGAGACGCACCAGCGATTACGGCCAGGTCGGATTGTTGTTGGGATCACTGGTGAGTCACTACGTGTAACGGGCCCTTAGTTTACTGCCTCACAAACTGTTTTGCATTCAGCCAAAAAAGTTCTATTTTGGTCTCATCCAGCCTTCCCCTATAAACGCTAAAGTATGGAACCTAGGACTGTAAGTCTTTGGGGATACCGCATCATTTTTTAAGATGGTTTCTGTAATGTCCTCATACTCGTGGGTGCGTAGCTCGATTCGCTTATGCATCTCCACCATCTATGATCCCCACCAGATCCTGTACCCATAACATTTTTGGCACTTCCATTAACTAACATTGATGATCAAAGTCTTGAAAAAATCCCTCAATATTGTCTGAAGCCTTAATAAATGGCTTAAAGTGTTTGTGAGACTCTTGAAAATTTCCTCATGAGGGATGTTGGGGTAAATGTCTGCCTGTGGTTTCTAGCTGCTTCCACAGCTAGCTGCCTCTCATGAGCACTCAGTATGGCCTCCCATGTATCCTCTATTTCAGTTTCATCTCCACCCAATGCCAGTAAAGTCAGTAAAGAGAAATCTTTTGCAAGGAGAGGACATACGGTCCCGGGAGTACTTGGATCTGTCCAGCCCCCTCTGGATACATGGTTCCCTGGACTGCTGGGGCAGGAAGGCTTGAGTAAGGTGGCCAGGCAGTGGCACCTTAACAGCCACGAATGGAAAGGAGCAAAGGCATAGGGACTGCTGGATACAAAAGGTACAAAACACTGGAGGTACTTGGAAACTGGAGATGGAAACCCTAATTGGGTCATGTCAGTCTGAAAAGAGGAAGGTAAACAACCTTAAGAAACAGTGCAGGTGGAAGCAAGACTATGTCTGTGATGTATCCGTCTGTCACAGAAGAGGATGAGAGAAATAATGATGTCTTCCTGGTGTGCGTGAGTTTAACCCACTACATACAGGGATGCACACACAGGGATGTTTTAGAGAAGCAGTGCTGCAGCTCTGTGGTCAGGATGCATCCTATCACTTCAATTGGCACTGTGAGCAGAGTCCATGACACAATGGATGCGGTTGCAGGGAAGACACCTAAAGCTGAAAGATTAAAGAGGGCCAAGAAGATAAACATGACAGTGTATGGTGCATTACAGAAGAAAGACCCCACATATTGTGGGCAGTGTGCAGTAAAGAAAGCTCAAAGAGGGTCCCTACCAGTGCATGGGATCTTGTGAAGAAGGTCCCCTGTGGTGAGTGAAGCCTTCCACTGGCAGGCACATCAGCAGAAGAAACTCTGCCCTGGAAGAAATGGCCTGAGGAGGGGATACTTTTTGTAGGCCAGTGCCATTTCGGAAGAGAAGTGGAATGGAGAAACAGCAAAGTGTGCAGCCTGCAAGCCATGGTTTCAGCCAGTGACCCCGCGGCCGAGATTGATGTGCCTGGATGGACTGGTCCACTGAGGTAAACACAGCTGCCACCTGTCTGGAAGAATTACAGTGGTATTGGAATCCCTGCATTGACTTATGTCTACTATCAGCTTTAAAAACAATGATGTTATGAAGCTGATTTATCTCATTCCAGTGCCAGATTCACAGCCACAGAACTCAGTACTATTTTATAATGTTCTCCATTCTACTACTGCTGCTTCTCTCTGAATGCTTCAGATGAAAATAAGCAGTAATCTATATCTTTCTATGCAATGTAAATGAGCCATTTTAGCAGCTAGTCTTCACCTAGCAGCTAAGAGACAACTGAAAATTAGAAATAGATACTGCAATGTGAAACATATTAAAAATGCAGAATACAAGTTTTGACGACTTATTTTTGGAAAGCTACCTTAAAGGACCTGTACACTTTAATTTGCTCTAAAAAAAACTTGAAATTTTCACTTTAGTTTTTAAACCTAATACTTAAAGGCTATTTCTAAGGTTTTTATAGAAAAGAAAAAATGTGCCCAAGCACTAACAGGCAGGTAGTTGCCACCTACCTGCCTGTTGTGCACAGCACCGTTCACTGCTGCCACACAGCATAGTGGACTGCTCCTATGGAGATAAAATATCTGTGTACACAGAGTGGCGGCTTCTTTTCCCTCTGCTTTTGTGGAAGGGGCGGGTCAGATGATGCCATGCTGATTGAAAGCCGACTTCCTCCTACCTAATTGGGGGAGCCAACTGTCAATAACCATGACATCTGCTGTGAGGCTTTTTTTCTAAATCCTGGATAACCCCTTCAACTTATATTTCTTGTCTTTTTAGTAACCACCTGTACATAAACACATAAGCAGTGGAAACCTTTTGGCTGGTATTGGCTCCTAAAATAAGCTGCTGTAAAGCTGATGTGACTTTTTTACATTTTGCATTCTCGAATTGTTAATTTTAAAATTTTTCATATGATCGTAGAATCATTTAGATTTGTTGAAATTCTTATTGGCAATAGCAGCAAAATCTCACTACTAAAATTGCCCGAGATGTTTTCGAATATAATGTGGTGCAGTGGTTGACTGCCCACAGGTGTCGGTGCTGGGACTTGTGGTTCCACAGCTCTGGAAAGGCATTAGATGTGTTGGGGCTACAGGTTGGAAGCCAGGGGAGTGGCTGTCTAACCTGGATCCTCCTGTGGGCGTGACAGATCAAACATAAGCAGACTCCCTCTCAGTCACATGGGCTGTGAGGTCATGAAAGGTCCTTCACCAGAGGAGATGGAGAAGACTGGCGGCAAGAAAGGTGTTTTTTTCCAGCGTTCACAATAGCTAAGGAGGCCTTAGTGAGCCTGGATCACCCCAGACTCGGGGAGCTTGAATCCGGTTTGAGCCCGGACCGGACCAGAGTCTGTGAGCCTGCAGGGGAGGCATTCCCCCCAACTAAGACTATAGTCAGCGATCCCTTTAATGGACTAAAGGTCAGTGATTGATGTTACGGACGAACCGGGACAGGCGGTGTGTCATCCCGGTCAGTGGGGACAGTCTGGCATGGTGTACCTGTCCCATTCATGGAAACACTGTATACTGTATATGTTTATGAGGCTTATCAATAAACCATTGGACTTTGTCTTGCTTTGAGACACAGTTGTTTGTACTGTGCCAAGCAGTTCCCTAGGCGTGCGTCGCCACAATAATTATAGTCTATTGAAGACCCACAGTTGTGTTTCTAGTAGCAGAAAACACTGCTATGAACCAAATTGGATTACAGATTCTCCAAACTATAATCAAGTTAATAACAAATGCAATAACTCAAAACAAGTTAAATATAAAAAGCTAGGTAAAAGCTAAAATTAAGGCTAAAACAAATTGTGAACCAAATACACATGTGAACAATGCTATTCCAGAGGGAATTCTGCTCTAAACAGGAAATATATTGGTTCCCAGGTCCTTAGATTCCCATGGGCACATTGCAAGACAACTGGAGATGGGAGGCAGCTGTGAAATGGGAGCATTACCAGATTTTTAAGACCTGTTAATAATCACTAACTGTTATCTGTGTTAAATAAATTAACCTCTACAACCTAAACTAGTCACCATATTTTTTTTTGCTTACGGTATGCCAGGAGTAGATCAGGAGCATAAACATGTGATAGATCCCCTCTCTGTAATTAGATACAGATGGTATATATAAAGAACATATTGTTCTCCTTATTTCTTACTCATGACTCCAAAGGAAATATTACTCATATGTAATAAGATTGCTGACTTGTATCTTAAATGTGTATTCAGATAGAATCTAAACATAACAATGCGCAGGGGGCTGGCCGGCAAATTTTGGCCTGGGGGGCCAAGCACACAGCAGTGACCCATGAGCAACGGCCCATACTTATTGTATTTACCCCTGGCTGCTTCATATAGGGAGGAGAAGTTACAAGACTTTAAAAAGATAAAGCCAGAGTAATGATGATATAGTTGTGGTAAAATAACTAAATTCTCATCTACTTCTATTAGTGTCCCACTAAGAGAGGTGCCAGGTACTCTACTCAGTATGTGACCATAACTATGCAGAATTAATACTACTGATCACTACACTGGGAATACAGAGGAATCAAGAGTGTGCACAGCGCTCTATCACCATTCATTCTGCAGTGAAATTGAGCTATTACAGAAATCTGACTAGAGCTCAGAAAATAGAGTTGAAAGAAAATGTGTGGCTTGTAAATTGCATGTTGTCCTCAGAGTTGACTCACAGATATACTCTCCTCCATTATAAAGCAGACAAAACAGTCCCCCTAAATAAGCCTCACAGTAAATTTTATTTCTCTCTATCTGTGTAAATGGTAGTGTAGTGTAGTGTCAGTGTGCAGTGGTGTAGCTAGAGTCTAATTGGCCCCTCCTCTCAGACAACACACTTTGGTTAGATGTATGGGCCCTTGTAGCTTTCCTGGTATATACGATCCCCTTCCTGGTATATATGGTCAGTCCTTCTCCTGGTATATATTTCCACTTTTTGGTATATATGGTCCTCCTCCTTGTATGTATGTGTTATGGCAATAAATAGTTAATAATGTATATAAGTTATAGAAGTCATTCACAAATCTTTCAGTGTACAGGCTAGAGGCCTGTTTGTAGGAAAAAGGCCTTGCTCTTTTCTCTAGTTAGTTCTCTCTCCTTCTTCCCTCCCACCTTCGGGATTTCTCTGTCTCAGATTTGATATGATGTTTTGACTTAGATGTAGCAGTATAGAAGTTCTTATCAGCATGTTCTGAATGTACTGTACTGTACTTATCAGCATGTTCTGAATGTACTGTACGAATCCAAGGCTAAATTAAACTAACTAACACACAGAATATGAATTGAATTTTTTTCAGAATAAAATGTAGATTCAGCATAATATGATGCAAACACCCCTTTTAACATCCCTTTAAGGAGTCGTATATAAATGTTAACTCCTCCCTTAATAAAGGTCTTGGTCATTAAGCTCTACATTGACTTGTGTGTCAGCGTGGTTCTAACGGTGGCATGCACACACACAGACAAGGCATCCAATTTGGCGTCAGACACTTAAGAGGACAGCCCACCCGAAAGGTGTGGAGGGCATCCATTACATATGGTCCTCCTTGTGTATATATGTCCCATTCCTGGAATATATGGTCCTTCTTGTGTATACAGTGGATACAGGAAGTATGCAGACTGATTAAATTTTCAATCTTTGTTTCATTGCAGTCATTTGGTAAATTAAAAAAAGTTCATTTTTTTTCTCATTAATGTACAATCTGCACCCCATCTTGACTGAAAAATAAACAGAAATGTGGACATTTTTGCAAAATTTATTAAAAAAGAAAAAATGAAATATTACATAGTCAGAAGTATTCAGACCCTTTGCTCAGATACTCATATTTAAGTCACATGCTGTCCATTTCCTTGTGATCCTCATTGAGATAGTTCTATGCCTTCATTGGAGTCCAGCTGTGTTTCATTAAACAGATAGGACTTGATTTTGAAAGGCACACACCTATCTATATAAGACCTCACAGCTCACAATGCATGTCAGACCAAATGAGAGCCATGAGGTCAAAGGAACTGCCCAAGGAGCTCAGAGACAGAATTGTGGCAAGGCACAGATCTGGCCAAGGTTACAAAGAATTTATCCAGTACTCAATGTTCCTAAGAGCATAGTGGCCACCATAAACCTTAAATGGAAGAAGTTTGGGACGACCAGAAGTCTTTCTAGACCTGGCTGTCTAGCCAAACTGAGCAATCATGGGAGAATAGCCTTGGTGAGAGAGGTAAAGAAGAACCTCAAGATCACTGTGGCTGAGCGCCAGAGATCCAGTAGAGAGATGGAGAAAATTAACTATCACTGCAGCCCTGCCTTTATGGCAGAGATGCCTGACAGAAGCCTCTCCTCAGTGCAAGACATGTGAAAGCCTGCATAGAGTTTGCAAAAAAACACATAAAGGACTCCCAGATTATGAGAAGTAAGATTCTCTGGTCTGATGAGACAAAGATAGAACTTTTTGGTGATAATTTTAAAGGTACCGTTACATGGTACGACATCGTGAATGATATCGCTGAAACGTCACGGGTTTGGAGTAGTTGAAATGACATCGTTATGATGTTGCATGTTACACCGAGAGACGACTACGATAAATCGTTGGGTCGTTGATTGAAGATTTGAGAACATGTAATCAAATCAAACGATCCTCAATCAGCCAAATTCTGCATCGTTGTGTGTGACACCGCGATAACGATGTCGTTATCGACTTCTCCTATTCACAACAGTGAACAAGTATCGTTCGCTGGGTTGTGCGAGCGATAGCTGCTCGCCACATCGTTGGTCAATCGTCCACGATATCTAGACGTGTGACATCTCACCAATGATGTCAAAAAGATGTCCTAACAACTGAGATCGTTGATGATATCTTAACGACCTTGAAGAGTGTAACGGTACCTTATGTGGTATGTGTGGAGAAAAACAGGCACTGCTTATCACCTGCCCAATACAATCCCAACAGTGAAACATGGTAGTGGCAGCATCATGCTATGGGGGTGTTTTTCAGCTGCAGGCACAGGACGCCTGGTTGCAATTGAAGGAAACATGAATGCGGCCAAATACAAAGATATCCTGGATGAAAACCTCTTCCAGAGTGCTCTGGATCTCAAACTTGGCCAAAGGTTCACCTTCTAAGACAATGACCCTAAGCACACAGCTAAAATAGCAAAGTAGTGGCTTCAGAAAAACTCTGTGACCATTCTTGATTGGCTCAGCCTGAGCACTGACCTCAACCCAATTGAGCATCTCTGGAGAGAACTGAAAATGCTTCCCTTCACTGACTAAAGTGAGTACTCACACAGTTTACAGTCCATCTCGTTTCTCTAAGGAGGTCTGGGCAACGTTCAAACACTGACTCCTGTCAGCTGATCCCAGGATTCTTTTTACAAAGGCTCCTTTTCACGGCCTAACACACTTCATACTGACTGCAGTCTCTCTCTCCACATGTCAAAAAACATAGTCCATCTTAACATATAATACACAGTATGGGAGGAGAGCTGTGTTTAGCCAGACACATCCATGTCTTTATCGGTACACATTGACTTGAATGCCTTACAACCTTGTAAATTGTCACTTCAGTGAGGAAGTGGACGAACTCTAGCGCCAACTTTAGGTAGCAGTCCTCAAAGTCACAGTCGACTCTTTAACAAGCCTTTTAATATGACCAAGGATTTGTGCCAGATCAGAACCTCAAACTGCAGATGCTGCATTTTGGGGTGACTGCCCCTCATCAGTGCAGTGTGTGGGAATTCTAATATGGATCTCTCTCTTTGTGCTGGCAGGCAGATTCCTCTCCATAAGGAAAATAGCTAGTTCCCCAAACCTCGTCTTAGCCTCTCACACAGCCAGATCAGAATTCCCACACACTGCACTGATGAGGGGCAGTCACCCTGAAACGCAGCATCTGCAGTTTGGAGTTCTGTTCTGGCACAAATCCTTGGTCATATTAAAAGGCTTGTTAAAGAGTCGACTATGACTTTGAGGGCTGCTACCTAAAAGTCACTTGCTTGGGGGCAGAAATAAAGAGGACGCTTTGAATAATACCAACCGGTGAGGCACTGTCTTATTTACTTTACTAGTAAAAAGGCCCGATGCAATTGCATCGGGAGCGCGGTGAAATGAATTGTGTGTATACAGGTGGGTCAGTGGGTAGCAGAGTATAGGGCGGCTCTGTGGGTAGCAGAGTATAGAGGCGGCTCTGTGGGTAGCAGAGTATAGAGGCGGCTCTGTGGGTAGCAGAGTATAGAGGCGGCTCTGTGGGTAGCAGAGTATAGAGGCGGCTCTGTGGGGAGCAGAGTATAGAGGCGGCTCTGTGGGGAGCAGAGTATAGAGGCGGCTCTGTGGGGAGCAGAGTATAGAGGCGGCTCTGTGGGGAGCAGAGTATAGAGCCGGCTCTGTGGGGAGCTGAGTATAGAGGCGGCTCTGTGGGTAGCAGAGTATAGAGGCGGCTCTGTGGGGAGCAGAGTATAGAGGCGGCTCTGTGGGTAGCAGAGTATAGAGGCGGCTCTGTGGGTAGCAGAGTATAGAGGCGGCTCTGTGGGGAGCAGAGTATAGAGGCGGCTCTGTGGGTAGCAGAGTATAGAAGCGGCTCTGTGGGTAACAGAGTATAGAGGCGGCTTTGTGGGTAGCAGAGTATAGAGGCGGCTCTGTGGGTAGCAGATTATTCAGGCGGCTCTGTGGGTAGCAGAGTATAGAGGCAGCTCTGTGGGGAGCAGAGTATAGAGGCGGCTCTGTGGGGAGCAGAGTATAGAGGCGGCTCTGTGGGGAGCAGAGTATAGAGGCGGCTCTGTGGGGAGCAGAGTATAGAGGCGGCTCTGTGGGAGCAGAGTATAGAGGGGGCTCTATGGGGAGCAGAGTATAGAGCCGGCTCTGTGGGGAGCTGAGTATAGAGGCGGCTCTGTGGGGAGCAGAGTATAGAGGCGGCTCTGTGGGGAGCAGAGTATAGAGGCGGCTCTGTGGGTAGCAGAGTATAGAGGCAGCTCTGTGGGTAGCAGAGTATAGAGGCGGCTCTGTGGGTAGCAGATTATACAGGCGGCTCTGTGGGTAGCAGAGTATAGAGGCGGCTCTGTGGTTAGCAGAGTATACAGGCGGCTCTGTGGTTAGCAGAGTATAGAGGCGGCTCTGTGGTTAGCAGAGTATAGAGGCGGCTCTGTGGCTAGCAGAGCATAGAGGCGGCTCTGTGGGTAGCAGAGCATAGAGGCGGCTCTGTGGGTAGCAGAGCATAGAGGCGGCTGAAGCGGCTCAGTGGTGGAGGGGTGAGGAGAGAAGCGGCTCAGTGGTGGTGTGGTGAGGAGAGAAGCGGGTCAGTGGTGGAGGGGTGAGGAGATAAGCAGGTCAGGGCTGGAGGGGTGAGGAGATAAGCGGCGTAGTGGTGGAGGGATGAGGAGAGAAGCGGCGTAGTGGTGGAGGGGTGAGGAGAGAATCGGGTCAGGGCTGGAGGGGTGAGGATAGAAGCAGTTCAGTGGTGGAGGGGTGAGGAGATAAGCGGGTCAGGGCTGGAGGGGTGAGGAGATAAGCGGCTGAGTGGTGGAGGGGTGAGGAGAGAAGCGGCTCAGTGGTGGAGGGGTGAGGAGAGAAGCGGCTCAGTGGTGAGAGGTGAGGAGAGAAGCGGCTCAGTGGTGGAGGGGTGAGGAGAGAAGCGGCTCAGTGGTGGAGGGGTGAGGAGAGAAGCGGCTCAGTGGTGGAGGGGTGAGGGGAGAAGCGGCTCAGGGCTGGAGGGGTGAGGAGATAAGCGGCTCTGGGCTGGAGGGGTGAGGAGATAAGAGGCTGTGGGTTGGAGGGGTGAGGAGATAAGCGGCTCAGGGCTGGAGGGGTGAGGAGATAAGAGGCTCAGGGCTGGAGGGCTGAGGAGATAAGCGGCTCAGGGCTGGAGGGCTGAGGAGATAAGCGGCTCAGGGCTGGAGGGCTGAGGAGATAAGCGGTTCATGGCTGGAGGGCTGAGGAGATAAGCGGCTCAGGGCTGGAGGGCTGAGGAGATAAGCGGCTCAGGGCTGGAGGGCTGAGGAGATAAGCGGCTCATGGCTGGAGGGCTGAGGAGATAAGCGGCTCAGGGCTGGAGGGCTTAGGAGATAAGCGGCTCAGGGCTGGAGGGCTGAGGAGATAAGCGGGTCAGGGCTGAGGAGATAAGCGGCTCAAAGCTGGAGGGCTGAGGAGATAAGCGGCTCAGGGCTGTTGGGCTGAGGAGATAAGCGGCTCAGGGCTGGAGGGCTGAGGAGATAAGCGGCTCAGGGCTGGAGGGCTGAGGAGATAAGCAGCTCAGGGCTGTTGGGCTGAGGAGATAGGTGGCTCAGGGCTGGAGGGCTGAGGAGATAAGCGGCTCAGGGCTGGAGGGCTGAGGAGATAAGTGGCTCAGGGCTGGAGGGCTGAGGAGCAGTGGCGCAGCTGGGCAGCTTCGGGCCCCGGGGCGAGATCACCACCTAGGCCCCCCATGTGAGGACCGGGGGGAGGTGTTGGTGGAGAGAGGTGAGGACGGGGGGGGGGGGGGGGGGGGCTGTGCTGGTGGAGAGATTTGAGGACCGGGGGGGGTGCTGGTGGAGAGATTTGAGGACATGGGGGGGTGCTGTTGGAGAGAGGTGAGGACTGGGGGGGGGGTTCGTGCTGGTGGAGAGGTGTGAGGACCAGGGGGGGGAGGAGGGTGCTGACACTTACCGCGGCCGCCGTGCGTGCGTCTGCTGTAGGAGGGGAGGAGGGTCGGGAGGAGCTGCAGAACAGGAAGTCCCGTCCTCCCTCCTCTCCGGCCACGGGCAATGGGCCTCTCAAACCAGGGGGTCCCGGGGCGATCGGCCCCCCTGCCCCCCCCGGTAGCTACGCTACTGGGCGTGAGTATGTGGCGGGGAGTGGGTGAGCGTGGGGAGAGACGGGAGGAAGTGGCGGGGAGCGGGCGGCAGCATGTTTGTGCTTCCGGGCAGTGTCGGCGGCTCACTATGGCGCATGCGCGCCATCGCTCGCCGCGCGTGATATCGGCACAGTGGCCGGAAGTGCCAAACTGCCGATTATGTATAGAGATGTGGTTATATGGTCCAGGATGGACTCCCTGGAAGTGGACATGCGCCTTATTATGGATAACAATTGTACCCGATAAAGCCATGGTGTTGTGATTCAGTTTCTCTTGCTACCTAAAGGTGGTGCTAGAGTTTGTCCACTTCCTCAATGAACTAACAATTTGCATATTTCCCAGAGGAGCATTGCGGCTATAAGTCACCTTATCAGCTTATCTGTCTTCTTGTGCTGGCAGGCAGATTCCTCTCCATGAGGAAAATAGCTAGTTCCCCTTACAACCTTGTGGAACTTTAAGTCCCATAGTGAAGATTCCAGCTTTCCATCGCAGAAAACAACCGCCACTTCGATACATACTGGCCATTTGCCATACCAGATAGTCTTCTTTCTTGCCCCCAAAACTCAGTCAGTACGTCATCATTCGTCATTGTCACCAACCTCTTCTTTGTGAACATTAAACTATCAGAGTCTATCATGTAATCTGTAATGGTGCCTTTACACGCCGCCACAGGAAGGTAGAAACCGCCAGGCATCGGACACAATTGTGCCTGTTGCCATGAAAACACCACGAAGTGGCGGCGTGTAATTCAGGAATTTCCTTCATGTGTCTTGCAGTTCCTTCGGATACCTGTGTCTGAGCCGTGCTCAAAAACAGGAAGGCACAATCCCTATGGTGGCAACGTGTAATCGGGGCACAGGAAGGTATTAGCGTGGCCTAGCGAATTCTCAGGGGCGTGCCACAGCGTCATGGATACCACACCCCATCAGCGATCATTGGTGGAAGCTCCTGCGTTACGATAGGTTGTCCCTTCACAGGGCGTCATATTTAAAGAGCTATCCATTCACAGTCCACAATTGCAATGGCGTCATGTATTAGCCAGCCTTCCTGCGCTGGCTGGCCAAACATGATGTTATTGCATTGCCCAATCACCGTACGAGCGTCACGTAATACACAACTCTTTCACGCCTATGTGCTTACGGCGCGCAATATATACGCCCATATTCCTTTGTGGTAGCGGCGTGTAAATCAGGGAAGGTACTCCACAGAAGGTAACCCGCGGCACCCGTTGGCACTTCCAGGGAACGCAAATACCTTCTGTGGAGCACTTTGTGGCGGCGTGTATATGCAGCATCGGCAACTGATAGCAACAGGTAAAAACGCGCGCGTGCACATGCGGTGCCTACCTGTTGCTACCCTCTGTGGCGGCGTGTAAAGGTCCCATAAGAGTCTCATATTTGTTAGGTCTCTCATACCCCCAGCGGTCAAAATGGTGGTGCGATTTCCTTGCACCTTTATTCACTGTCTGACCTGACTCTGTGTCACCACATGATCTACAGGTTTTTTGGGGATCTTTAGCACTGACCTAACAGAGGATTAACTAACTTTAAGAATATTGTGTCCACTTCCTTAAGGACATCTTTGGTTGTCTTTCTGTTGGCAATTTCTTCTATTGTCTTTACTCACTAGAGACCAGTCAATTCATTTTCCTCTTCTTTCTGTTTTGGCTTCCAATTTGTTCTTTTTTTATTTTGACTACCTCTTCTTTTTCTTTGTACCTCGGTTTGAAGGCGGCCGCCATCTTTTACCCATGTAATGAAGCAACTTCTCAACACGCAGTCTTTCAAGCTTTAACGGCTCCACGTTTCTTAGGTATGCCACATGATATTTCAGGAGAATCCACATATTTGTAAGACTCTCCACTGCATCCACAACAAAGAGTGGAACTATACCATTTTCTCTAAGTATCTTGTCTTCGTAGTCACCTGGAATTCTTACTCTCACCACTCTGCCTTCTCCACCATTTCACGCATGACTCTTCCATTTATTCCAATTACTTTCCTTACCAGAGCACTAGACACCTGGACAACATCTTCCAGAAGAGTTTGAGCTTTCCTCACATGCTCCAGTCATCTGGCGGCTTCCTCATTCCTCAACAGGATCATTTGTTTTGTGTGGACACAACGTAGGTGCATGTCACTCAGAAAGTTACTTCCCATTTTCCTTAGTGGCAGACAGTACAACTTATTGTTTAGCCTCTGGGTTCCAGTACACTTTAATGCTCCCACACCCTGCTTGAATTTGTCATGCCTAAACTCACTGGCACACGCTTCTTTCAAGTCTTCAGGAACATCTACTATGCATTTCTAAAAAGAATCTCATCCTTCTCTGCTACCACAAAATGATTGTCTTGTTCATCTTTGCGAACAAGCTCTATCTGAACTTCACACTTCAAGATGTTTTGCCAGGACACCAGGCATTCCATATTCTCCAAAGCTGTCTTGTTCATTACTTGACACTTTTAAATTTGACATCTTAGGTCACATATTTCTTTCTTCAACTTACCTACTTGGTCTCTAGGAACATTTACCATGTCCTTCGCCTCCCATTCTTTCACTTCAGTGGATTGTTCCACTACCACAGCTTCAGCTTTCTCTTTTTCAACAGCATTACTTTCAACCTTCTCTTGGGCCTCTGCCATGTCACCCATAGCTGCCTCTTGGTCCTCTGGAACCCCATAGAATTTTATACAATCCATCTGCTCAGTATCAATTTCTCTTGAGTCTTTTCTATCCTCCGACCTTTCATATTTTTCTGCCACCACAAAGGTGGGTCTATTACTGACCTGTTCTTCATAACTTTTGGGGGTTCTCACTCCAACAGTGTTTTTTGGATCCTTCTCCTAAAGAGCTCACTAAGATTTTATCCCCTACAGCACTTTTGCGGAGGTCTTTTCCTATAGCACTCTCAACCAACAGACCATCAATCAAGATGAGTGTACACCTCTAGTTTCAGTTTGGTCCAGGTTCACAGAATCCATGATGCTTGATCAGGGTCATTCCATGTCAAGTGAACCAATGATTATTACCTCTATATTTTTAATTCTTTTAAGATTTTGTTATTTGATAATAGCATGTCAGACAATGTAAAATGTGAAGAGAAAATTTAAAAAAAAATTTTTTTTTTTTTTTAAATGATTTTCAAAGTTCGGAAAAAGTGTGAATTTCGCTGTTTCCTGCCTTTACGTTTCTCCTTATAACTAAGGCTAGGAGTAAGATAGAGAGACAAAATAAACACTATTCTACTCAGAATTATACAGGCTTTAACCAGATATGTCACAAGAGGATCTTTGTTAATATTTTACCCATGTGATCACAAGCGCAAAACTTTAAAACGCATTTCCGAAAAATCGGCGCGCTTTAAATATTTCAAAAACTGCCCATGTGTCTGCTTTGCTCTTAGCCACATCTGTACCAAATTTCAAGTTGGGATCGTGATGGGATCATATTTTAAAATATTTTACTATTCATAGCGTCAATGGGTCATTCCATATCAAGTGATCTAAATATGAATATTTTTTGTTACCTGACGTCTTTAGATTTTTTTTATTTTTTTTCCTTTTATGAAGTACTACTTTAGTTAATTACAAATTAAAAGTTTAGAATTTTTTTCTTTATCAGTTAATTTTTTACAGATTTTTAATGTTTAAAAAAAGTGTGAATTTTGGCCTGGTATGACTTTACATTTTTTTATCTTGGGTTAGAAATAAGATAGAGAAACAAAATAAACACCATTCTACTCAGAACTGTCCAGGCTTTCACCAGATATGTCACAAGAGTATATTTGTTAATTTTAATTTTTTACCCATGCGAACGCAAACGCAACATTTTGAAACGCATTTCCGAAAAAACGTTTTAATAAAAATTTTCTAAAACTGCCCATGTGTCTTTTATGCTCTTAGCCACATCTGTACCAAATTTCAAGTTGGGATCGTGATGGGATCATATTTCAAAATATTTAACTATTATAGTGTCAATTTAAAAATCTTGAATTCAGATCTGTTCAACCTGTGGTCTAAAAGCATGGGCTCTCTATTTATCAAATCCATTATTTTTAGACATTACTGTATTATTTTGATATGTTACAGCTTAGAAGCAGGAGAGGACATATAGGAAAAAGCTTTGTTAGGGCTCAACCTGAGAAAGCACAGGGATAGACAGTGAATGCAGAGCAGATGATAGGCCAGCAGCTCTGTCAATCATGTTAAGTGTCTACCCACTGCATTCAGGAAGTTCAGACCTTTCATGTCCTGACATGTCTGGACATCTTCACTCCTGAACAAACAATAGTCTGTACAAAGCCATCAAGGCTGTGTACTAAAATATGGGTGAGTAAATATATTAATAGTTTAATGCTTTTATTATTAAGGGCCAATACACACAGTGCTATTCTTAGGGATCATCATTCAGAAAAACAGCCCCATTGATTTCTATGGGATTCACCACATGCAGTGTTTTTGGAAACACTCAAGAGTGAGTAAATCACTGCTTGAACTACTTTTTAATCGCTGCAATAAACGCAGCATTTATCATTTATATAAAAAAAGCTGCCATTTTTTTTCAATAGCGATTAAAAAAACTAACGCATATGTGGTAAAAACTTGGTAGAAAAACAAGCTGCCAAAACTGCAGCGTGTATCTGCAGACAGAAAAAACTGTGCGCGCTAGCCCTAAAACTCACTTTATAGTAATACAGTTCTATCTCAAGTGTACTGTAAATCTTTATTTTTATTACCTATCTTCCTTACTTAATATTAACTGTATTTTTCCCACACAGCAATGGCTGCTACTTCTCAAGAAACAGCATTTTATCATAGACACTGTTGCAATCCTTTTGAAAAAATATGAATATGATTGGTGCTGGTGGCTGGCTACTGTACTCTCCAAAGATTGTGAAAATGAAGAAGTAGAATTGACTTTATTGCATCCTTCTGGTCCAGCGCCATCCTTTGTGTATCCAAGAAAGCCAGACATTTTAAAAGTGCACAAAAATCAGATATTAACTCAGGCGGAGCCTAACACCGTGACAGGCCGGACATACTCTTTGACACACAAGGAAATGGCGATTGCTAGTAAGCGTTTATGGACAAGATTACATTTCACCCACTAGAAGGGACAAATTGATAAAATGCCACTTTAAAAACATACTATTAATTGTTTGATTAGTTCATAATTTATAGAACGATGATTTAACTACTGTTCTATTCTTATTAAACACTTCATAAATCACGTTTAGTGATAGAATAGAAAACAAATTTATATGTATAAATAGGGGTTAACATTTTTGGTTCTTTTAATCTTGTTTAATCAAACTTGAGGATATGATCACCTTTCTTCTTTTGGTTTGTTCAATACATTCAAGTTGAAAATGCTGAGCGTTGTGTTCTGATGATTAAGATGTATTTATCCTGACACTTATGGGATTTGTTTTTTGTGTTTCTTTTTTGTTGCATATAAATGTTTTATTCAATAAGTTGTGATAACTCATACAACAATAAAATAAAAAATATTTAAATTTGACAGGTCCCAAGTTGAATCTCTGCACAAATACAACCAAGAACACAATCAGTCATTTTTTCACAATTGCCCGTCAATAGTTTGAATTTGATATAAAGAAACATAGTCTTGTAACATATCAAATGAAAGCTGTTACCGTTCTGAGTAAAATGATGCCTCTTCCACTTCATTATCTTATTTCTAGCCTGAGATAAAAAAAATGTAAAGTCATACCAGGCCAAAATTCACCCTTTTTTTAAACTTTAAAAATCTGTAAAAAATTAACTGATGAAGAAAAAAATTCTAAACTTTTAATTTGTAATTAACTAAAGTTGTACTGCATAAAGAAAAAGAATAAAAAAATCTAAAGACGTCAGGTAAAAAAAAATATTCATATTTAGATCACTTGATATAGAATGACCCATTGACGCTATTAATATTAAAATATTTTAAAATATGATCCCATCGCGATCCCAACTTGAAATTTGGTACAGATATGGCTAAGAGCAAAGCAGACACATGGGCAGTTTTTGAAATATTTAAAGTGCGCCGATTTTTCGGAAATGCGTTTTAAAGTTTTGCGCTTGCGATCACATGGGTAAAATATTAACAAAGATCCTCTTGTGACATATCTGGTGAAATCCTGCACAGTTATGAGTAGATTGGTGTTTATTTTGTTTCTCTATCTTATTTCTAGCCCGAGATATGATAGAAAATGTAAAGCCATACCAGGCCAAAATTCACACTTTTTAAAACTTTAAAAATCTGTAAAAAATTAACTGATAAAGAAAAAAATTCTAAACTATTTTTTTGTAATTAACTAAAGTTGTTCTTCATATAGAAAAAAAAATGAAAAAAATCTGAGGACGTCAGGGAAAAAAAATATTCATTTTTGGATCACTTGACATGGAATGACCCATCAACAGTACACCGAACCTCCTGAGCCCAAAATCAAATGCAAAGAAAACAACTTCAGAGGGGCCAAAAATTGCCAAAACAGCTCAAACCTTTCTACAGTGGAGCCCCGCTGATTTGGCCAGCCATTAGCTTCCTAGACTATTATACTTGCCAAACTTAAGCTGTCAGAGCTGTCACTCTGCCTCTGGACCGGGACCGCTCATTAACCTTATACATATTCAATGCTTTCCATCGTAATTACTTGTAGGGGGGTGATCAGTGCACCTCATGAAGTGCCCCTCCACATCATGTGTGACTGACAGATGGGGTGCGCCTTAGGGGACAGATGAGCAACGAAGTTTCCCTTGTTTCACAACAGCCCAGCTTAGTAAAGTCCACAGTAAAGTCCATAAAATGTATATCTTCCTCCTGGAGTTTCACATCCTGTAAACCTCTTTAAGAAGCTGATTTGTCAATAAGGCTGAACTTAGTCTTTATCTCTCTGATGGTTAGGGAATTCCTGCCCAGGGCACGAACTTAATGTCACACTTCTGTTCTACCCTGACCCATTACCTTAAGAGTTCTAAAATCAGGGCCGTACTACTAGTCATCCTTTTCAAGGACATATCTCCTGTTTATCACTTTGTCCTTTGATCAATCCTCTGACCCATCTCCAGTAGATCACTCTGAATCATGGTCAACTCTCCCTCCAGGATTTCGCTATTCATGAACTTGGTCTCCTCTACCTCCAGGGACACGCAAATCATGCATCACTGTTCTCTAGCCAAACATTAGGTCCACCATTACTGCAAGCTGGGTCCTATCTGATCTGGTGGCAGAATACTGTCACTGTCCCATTAGCCTAGCCCTCCCACTCTGGGGTACTCTCAAACATTAAAACTCGCTTACCTTACTGTCTGGAAAACACAGTCTATCATTAACAACACATATTACAATTCACATTTCATTTCATTAACACATATCACATTATACATTACATATCATAATACTTTCATTAGTGTCTTCAAGGGGGATGTGGACAATATTGTTGTGGCCAAAAGTATTGACATCCCTGCAATTCTATCAGATAATACTTAGTTTCTTCCTGAAAATGATTGCAATCACAAATTCTTTGGTATTATTATCTTCATTTAATTTGTCTTCAATGAAAAAACACAAAAAGAATTGTCCTAAAGCCAAATTGGATATAATTCCGCACCAAACAGTACTGGAACTGTTAGAAAAATCATGTGATGCTTCTCTAATTTGTGTAATTAACAGCACCTGTAACTTACCTGTGGCACCTAACATGTGTTGGCAATAACTAAATCACACTTGCAGCCAGTTGACATGGATTAAAGTTGACTCAACCTCTGTCCTGTGTCCTTGTGTGTACCACATTGAGCATGGAGAAAAGAAAGAAGACCAAAGAACTGTCTGAGGACTTGAGAAACCAAATTGTGAGGAAGCATGGGCAATCTCAAGGCTGCAAGTCCATCTCCAAAGACCTGAATGTTCCTGTGTCTACCGTGCGCAGTGTCATCAAGAAGTTTAACGCCCATGGCACTGTGGTTAACCTCCCTACATGTGGATGGAAAAGAAAAATTGACGAGAGATTTCAACGCAAGAGTGTGCGGATGGTGGATAGAGAACCTCGACTAACATCCAAACAAGTTCAAGCTGCCCTGCAGTCCGAGGGTACAACAGTGTCAACCCGTACTATCCGTCGGCGTCGGAATGAAAAGAAACTGTATGGTAGGATACCCAGGAAGACCCCACTTCTTACCCCGAGACATAAAAAGCCAGGCTGGAGTTTGCCAAAACGTAGCTAAGAAAGCTTAAAACGTTTTGGTAGAATGTTCTCTGGTCAGATGAGACAAAAGTAGAGCTTTTTGGACAAAGGCATCAACATAGAGTTTACAGGAGAAAAAAAGAGGCATTCAAAGAAAAGAACACGGTCCCTACAGTCAAACATCATAGGTAAGTGAGGCCAACATGCACTTATGAGCAATACTAGTAAAAAGGCCCGATGCAATTGCATCGGGAGCGCGGTGAAATGAATTGTGTGTATACAGGCGGGTGAGTGGCTAGCAGAGTATATATGGGGCTCTGTGGGTAGCAGACTATACAGGCGGGTCTGTGGGTAGCAGAGTATACAGACTGCTCTGAGGGTAGCAGATTATACAGGCGGCTCTCTGGGTAGAAAAGTATACAGGCGGCTCTGTGGGTAGCAGAGTATACAGGCGGGTTTGTGGTTAGCAGATTATACAGACGGCTCTGTGTGTAGCAGAGTATAGAGAAGGCTCTGTGGGTAGCAGAGTATAGAGGCGGCTGCGTGGGTAGCAGAATATAGAAACGGCTCTGTGGGTAGCAGAGAATACAGGCGGGTCTGTGGGTAGGAGAGTATACAGGCGGCTCTGTGGGTAGCAGAGTATAAAGGCGGCTCTGTGGGTAGCAGAGTATAGAGGCAGCTCTGTGGGTAGCAGAGTATACAGGCGGCTGTGTGGGTAGGAGAGTATACAGGCGGCTCTGTGGGTGTCAGAGTATGATGTGGCGGGAGGCTGGAGGAGTGAGGGGAGCAGAGGCTGGAGGGGTGAGGAGAGCAGAGGCTGGAGTGGTGAGGAGAGGTCCAGATGGAGGGGTGAGGAGAGGTCTGGCTGGAGGGGTGAGGAGAGATGCGGCTGAAGGGGTGACATCACCGCTCGGCGGCAGGACGTGGCTGCGTGCTGGGGCTGATCGCAGCCCCAGTCACACGGCATTGTCCTCTGCGGCGGGTTGGGTGATGCAGAGAGGGATCAGTTCTTGCCCTCAGGTCACACATGTGACCTGAGCGGAAGGAGCAGATTGGGCGGTGTGTGGTAAAGACAGGACGGTCATCCGATTGGTCTAGGACGCCAAGTCCTGGGCAATGGGATGGGCGTCCTGTGTGTACAACACAGCGCCCAATCCGCTTGCAGGGGCAGGCAATGGGAGTGAGCGGGGTGTGTCAGGCTTTGCAGGCTGACACGGTCCGCTCACTCCCATTGGCTGTTGGCGGCCACAGGACGACGTCCCTGGCTCCCGGCACCCAGCCACAGCCCGTAGACCGCTACTCCACCAGCATGGCGACATTGAGAGCCCAGCGGTGAGAGAGTGGCGAGGGGCGGAAGGCTCCGGCGGCATCCGGGCAGCATGGACCTCGCGGAGGGAGCGAGCGCGGTGGCGATGGTGCGGGGCCAACGGTTGGCAGGACGGCAGCGGTGTCAGGTAGTGCGGCTGAGGATGGAGGAGGGTGAGAGGCTGGAGGAGGCTGTGAGGCTGGAGGAGGCTGTGAGGATGGGGAGGCTGTGAGGCTGGAGGAGGGTGTGAGGCTGGAGGAGGATGTGAGGCTGGAGGAGGCTGTGAGGATGGGGAGGCTGTGAGGCTGGAGGAGGCTGTGAGGCTGGAGGAGGCTGTGAGGATGGGGAGGCTGTGAGGCTGGAGGAGGCTGTGAGGCTGGAGGAGGCTGTGAGGATGGGGAGGCTGTGAGGCTGGAGGAGGCTGTGAGGATGGGGAGGCTATGAGGCTGGAGGAGGATGTGAGGCTGGAGGAGACTGTGAGGCTGGAGGAGGCAGTGAGGATGGGGAGGCTGTGAGGCTGGAGGAGGCTGTGAGGCTGGAGGAGGCTGTGAGGATGGGGAGGCTGTGAGGCTGGAGGAGGCTGTGAGGCTGGAGGAGGCTGTGAGGCTGGAGGAGGATGTGAGGCTGGA
The DNA here is from genome assembly GCA_033576535.1 of Allobates femoralis. NCBI lineage: Eukaryota > Metazoa > Chordata > Amphibia > Anura > Aromobatidae > Allobates > Allobates femoralis. The sequence continues at coordinate 168,395,398 of JARQOC010000003.1, forward strand.
GGAGGTGTGAGGCTGGAGGAGGATGTGAGGCTGGAGGAGGCTGTGAGGCTGGAGGAGGCTGTGAGGATGGGAGGCTGTGAGCTGGAGAGGCTGTGAGGTGGAGGAGGCTGTGAGGATGGGAGGCTGTGAGGCTGGAGGAGGCTGTGAGGCTGGAGGAGGCTGTGAGGATGGGAGGCTGTGAGGCTGGAGGAGGCTGTGAGGCTGGAGGAGGCTGTGAGGATGGGGAGGCTGTGAGGATGTAGGAGGCTGTGAGGATGGGGAGGCTGTGAGGCTGGAGGAGGCTGTGAGGCTGTAGGAGGCTGTGAGGATGGGGAGGCTGTGAGGCTGGAGGAGGCAGTGAGGCTGGAGGAGGCTGTGAGGCTGGAGGAGGCTGTGAGGATGGGGAGGCTGTGAGGCTGGAGGAGGCTGTGAGGCTGGAGGAGGCTGTGAGGCTGGAGGAGGCAGTGAGGATGGGGAGGCTGTGAGGCTGGAGGAGGCTGTGAGGATGGGGAGGCTGTGAGGCTGGAGGAGGCTGTGAGGCTGGAGGAGGCTGTGAGGCTGGAGGTGGATGTGAGGGTGGAGGAGGATGTGAGGGTGGAGAGGCTGTGAGGCTGGAGGAGGCTGTGAGGCTGTAGGAGGCCGTGAGGATGGGGAGGCTGTGAGGCTGGAGGAGGCTGTGAGGATGGGGAGGCTGTGAGGCTGGAGGAGGCTGTGAGGATGGGGAGGCTGTGAGGCTGGAGGAGGATGTGAGGCTGGAGGAGACTGTGAGGCTGGATGAGGCAGTGAGGATGGGGAGGCTGTGAGGCTGGAGGAGGCTGTGAGGCTGGAGGAGGGTGTGAGGCTGGAGGAGGCTGTGAGGATGGGGAGGCTGTGAGGCTGGAGGAGGCTGTGAGGCTGTGAGGCTGGAGGAGGCTGTGAGGCTGGAGGAGGGTGTGAGGCTGGAGGAGGCTGTGAGGATGGGGAGGCTGTGAGGCTGGAGGAGGCTGTGAGGATGGGGAGGCTGTGAGGCTGGAGAGGATGTGAGGCTGGAGGAGACTGTGAGGCTGGAGAAGGCAGTGAGGCTGGAGGAGGCTGTGAGGCTGGAGGAGGCTGTGAGGCTGGAGGAGGCTGTGAGGATGGGGAGGCTGTGAGGCTGGAGAAGGCTGTGAGGCTGGAGGAGGCAGTGAGGCTTGAGGAGGCAGTGAGGCTGGAGGAGGATGTGAGGCTGGAGGAGGATGTGAGGCTGGAGGAGGCTGTGAGGCTGGAGGAGGCTGTGAGGATGGGGAGGCTGTGAGGCTGGAGGAGGCTGGAGGAGGCTGTGAGGATGGGAGGCTGTGAGGCTGGAGGAGGCTGTGAGGATGGGGAGGCTGTGAGGCTGGAGGAGGCTGTGAGGCTGGAGGAGGCTGTGAGGCTGGAGGAGGATGTGAGGCTGGAGGAGGCTGTGAGGATGGGAGGCTGTGAGGCTGGAGGAGGCAGTGAGGCTGGAGGAGGCTGTGAGGCTGGAGGAGGCTGTGAGCCTGGAGGAGGATGTGAGGCTGGAGGAGGCTGTGAGGCTGGAGGAGGCTGTGAGGATAGGGAGGCTGTGAGGCTGGAGGAGGCTGTGAGGCTGGAGGAGGCAGTGAGGATGGGGAGGCTGTGAGGCTGGAGGAGGCTGTGAGGATGGGGAGGCTGTGAGGCTGGAGGAGGCTGTGAGGCTGGAGGAGGCTGTGAGGCTGGAGGAGGATGTGAGGGTGGAGGAGGATGTGAGGGTGGAGAGGCTGTGAGGCTGTAGGAGGCTGTGAGGATGGGGAGGCTGTGAGGCTGGAGGAGGCTGTGAGGATGGGGAGGCTGTGAGGCTGGAGGAGGCTGTGAGGATGGGGAGGCTGTGAGGCTGGAGGAGGATGTGAGGCTGGAGGAGACTGTGAGGCTGAAGGAGGCAGTGAGGATGGGGAGGCTGTGAGGCTGGAGGAGGCTGTGAGGCTGGAGGAGGGTGTGAGGCTGGAGGAGGCTGTGAGGATGGGGAGGCTGTGAGGCTGGAGGAGGCTGTGAGGCTGTGAGGCTGGAGGAGGCTGTGAGGCTGGAGGAGGGTGTGAGGCTGGAGGAGGCTGTGAGGATGGGGAGGCTGTGAGGCTGGAGGAGGCTGTGAGGCTGGAGGAGGCTGTGAGGATGGGGATGCTGTGAGGCTGGAGGAGGATGTGAGGCTGGAGGAGACTGTGAGGCTGGAGGAGGCAGTGAGGATGGGAGGCTGTGAGGCTGGAGGAGGCTGTGAGGCTGGAGGAGGGTGTGAGGCTGGAGGAGGCTGTGAGGATGGGGAGGCTGTGAGGCTGGAGGAGGCTGTGAAGCTGTGAGGCTGGAGGAGGCTGTGAGGACGGGGAGGCTGTGAGGCTGGAGGAGGCTGTGAGGCTGGAGGAGGGTGTGAGGCTGGAGGAGGCTGTGAGGATGGGGAGGCTGTGAGGCTGGAGGAGGTTGTGAGGCTGTGAGGCTGGAGGAGGTTGTGAGGATGGGGAGGCTGTGAGGCTGGAGGAGGATGTGAGGCTGGAGGAGACTGTGAGGCTGGAGGAGGCAGTGAGGATGGGGAGGCTGTGAGGCTGGAGAAGGCTGTGAGGCTGGAGGAGGGTGTGAGGCTGGAGGAGGCTGTGAGGATGGGGAGGCTGTGAGGCTGGAGGAGGCTGTGAGGCTGTGAGGCTGGAGGAGGCTGTGAGGATGGGGAGGCTGTGAGGCTGGAGGAGGGTGTGAGGCTGTAGGAGGCTGTGAGGATGGGCAGGCTGTGAGGCTGGAGGAGGCTGTAGGAGGCTGTGAGGATGGGGAGGCTGTGAGGCTGGAGGAGACTGTGAGGCTGGAGGAGACTGAGGCTGGAGGAGGCAGTGAGGATGGGGAGGCTGTGAGGCTGGAGGAGACATTTACTGTACTGAGCATGCTCAGTACAGTAAAAGGTCTCCAAACAGGAAGGCAGGGGTTAAAAAAAAAAAAGTTAATGCTCACCTCTCCCCGAGCCCCCGGCGTCTCCTGCCGTCTTCCTCCAAGCTTCCGGTGGCTGCCGCAGGCTCCAGTGTGTGCAGAGCTGTTCTAGTGCAGTTCAGGACCTGCTGTGATGTCACAGTCACGTGACACCAGGTTACCATGGAGTAACCTGGTGTCACGTGACTGTGACATCACCACAGGTCCTTGAACTGCAGTAGAAGAGCTCTGCAGACACTCGGAGCCTGCGGCAGCCACCGGAAGCTTGGAGGAAGACGGCAGGAGACAGCGGGGGCTCGGGGAGAGGTGAGCATTAACTTTTTTTTTTTTTTTTTACAGTAGTGCGGGTCTGCGGCTCGTGATGACGCTGCGCGTCATCACTCGCAGTCCCGCAAAGCATGTTGGGATTCGGCTACAGTGCCCGAATTCCCAACTGCGGATTATATAAGTAGATGCTACTGCTAGCAGTGGCCTGGAGCTAACTGCTCAGCTAAGTAGCTTTGTAATAACAGAGAACAGGGAACACCTGAAGAAGCCCAGCATCCCCAGTCTCAGATTAGATGGTGGAGCTGCTAATCAACACACCAACAGCTCAGCACCGGATTGGACGACTGAGTTGTCACTCACCAAACTGACAGCTCAGCAGACCCTGATTCTATAGTGCAGCAACTCTCACTCATTGTGACCAAGGAACACTGAGAAGAGGAATCGTAACAAGTACCAGATACATAAGAGCGTTAATGAGAGGAACTGAATACAGAGTCCAAACAGATTGGATTATTCCTAGTTGAAAAAAGGAAGGAAGGTAGGAGGAGACACAGAAAGTCTGCTACTTATCCTTAAAGGGGAACAGAAAAATTAGCCACTTTTTATTAGACACTTAGACCTATCTTCTGCAGTTAGTAACAGCTTCCCTAAACCTGGTGATGTCACGCACACAGAATTGATAATTTTTTGCATATTGCCAATTGCTCACCTTTAGGTAGAAGCATGCATTAGAGCCTCATCTTTCAATGAAATTGTTTTGCAAGAAGTAGAAGTTTTAGTTTTCTGTGGCTGTGGGTAACATGTTATTCTGCTGACATCTACTTACTAGGAATTAAAGAACTCCCCAATGACACTGGATTATTCAGACATGCCTGGCTGAGATGAATAATGATTAAGCGTGTTGAACCACAACATTCGAAACCTATTAAATTTTACTTGAAGCTCACTGTCATCAGTGAGTCACTCCACCATAGATGTGTTTCCTGTATACTAGATTCATTTTTTGTTCAACTGGCAGCAGTGTGAAAAAACCCTTGAATAGTAAACATTATAATTTATCATTCTAGTTTCAGCATCCATAACTTTTGATGTATCCCTGGTATAGAACATCGGAGCATTGTAGGAATAATAATATGGTGACACAGGACACAGGGCTCAACGCAAAGGTGCATTTGGTGCGATTGATGTTGAAAATGACCTCTATATCCAGAACTGAGAACTACACCAGAAACCCCAATTATGTAATAGGGTAACACTTCATCAAAGTTGTTTATTCAGTTTCTAACAGGAGTCACTTGTCTTGAATATATAATATTTGTATAATGTATACAACTCCAATTTGTTTACAGGACTGACATTTCATCCAATTTTCCATGGCATGTCGGAGGAGCTTGTTTCACTCTTTCACTTACACAAGTCTCTAAAGCCACTTCAGTGAACACCAGACTCACACTCCCTCTTGTAGCACACATCCAATTAAATATTGGTTAACAAAGAAAAATGTTTTCCTGTTGCAACGGCCGAGCTAATCCCTTGATTTAAACTCTATAGAGCACATTTGGAAGGAGTTAGGCTAGGGTCAGATTAACGTTAGTCAGGGCTTGTGTTAAAAACATAGGTTTTGGCAGCATAAATGCGGTGCTACCGCTATGGTAGCGCCATGTTAACACTGCCAATGTTAACCTATGAAGAGGCGGGCCCTAGCGCGGCTCAAACACCGGCATCTCACGTTATTTCCTAACGCAAGAAAAGACGCTGCTGAAAGCATCTTTTCTCGCATTTGGAAAAAGCGCGAGATTTCACTCACATGCCGGTGTTTGAGACGCGCTAGGGCCCGCCTCTCCATAGGTTAACATTGGCAGCATTAACGCGGGGCTATCATGGCGGTAGCACTGCATTTATGTTGCCAAAACCTATGTTTTTAACACAAGCCCTGACTAACGTTAATGAGTGTATGCTGCATTCAAGGAAGGTGTGTACCATGTCTCTACCTCCCCGTAACCCAAAAAAAACACTTTGGAAAGTTTAGAGTTAAGAGGTCCGAGGGGCTGATTATGCTGTGCTCGCTGCTAGCCCTGTCCTCCCCACCGCCTGTTTCTGTGTGTGGAGCCAAAAAGGAGGGCAGACCCACACAAGAGGAGGCGGAACACACAGTAAGGAGGCGGGGAGGACTGTGTCAGCTGCGAGGACAGCAAACACAGATAAGACCCATTCAGATAGAAAAGACTGCACTCACCGGTCAGCGTTGCACTTTTATTCAAGTTTGCTGGTTACATGTTGCATGGAGGGGGAAAGACAGACGTGATGACGGCACCATTTCACGCTCCTTGCGCTTCCACGCTGGTAACCAGCACTTAGTAACCTGATGTTTACCATAGTTACTATCTCTCAGCATAGGCTCTGCCGCTGGGAGATGGATCTTTGCGGTGTCAGACACCACGATGATGCAGATTGATCAAGCGAGTATTGCTTGATTTGAGGTCCTGCTCACAAATCTGCAATCAAACAATCAAGCGATTTTACATTGTAAAATCGCTTGATTGCACGCAGCGACACACAAACGATATCGCTTAAGCGATCAAAAAAGCAGATCACTTAAGCAATATTGTTCAGTAAATTGAAGCGTGTGACGTGGCCTTTACTCTCCTGATGTCATACTGTGTGGGGTGTGGGTTACTTGGGGGCATCATAATGAGTGTGTGGAACCTGTGGAGTCTTATTGATTTCATGAATCTTACCTATCAACTAATGAGGGACTGTTTTCTTAGGCTAAGGTCACACTAGCGTTAGCTTTTTGACTGACGGTTCCGTCTAAAACTTAGAATTCTGCAGCCTGAGCGCAAGCTGCCTATATATTCCTGTGGGTAGCGGTCTCCCATTGCAGCCTGCCACTTGACACAGAAGTACCAGATATGCGCTATTTTTGAGCTCACACGGAAATGCGGTTTGCTGCATTGTTTGAACACAACATTGCAGCACATTAACGCTATGCGCTAAGGCTGCAGAATTCTAAGTTTTAGATGGATCCGTAAGCCAAAAGGCTGGCGCTAGGGTGACCCTAGCCATAGGCCACAAAACCAGGAGAAAATGAAATCATTTAAGCATAATTCATACAACAAAGAAAATAGCTTGTTTTATATAATTAACTGATACAGAATATCTGCAATTACATTCCAACTTCCTCTATATTTAGTGTGTTCTGTATCTTTAAATATTTGGTCACAGTCAGCCCATTATACAAGACTTCTCTGTTCCTGACTAGCCAACAAGTGTAGAATGTGAAGGTTTACATAAATGGCTTTATCAGCACTGACTAAGCAGATAAGGCACTTTAAACAACAGTAGGGTTGATGTATTCATGGTGATACAAAAAGTCAAAGTACAAAGGAGTTTAAACATTCTGTTAGAATCACAGTCTTTCAAATTGTTTTTGCGCCCATAGCCCATACTTGAACTTGACCCTTCAGTACACAGTCCATGATCATAATATAATATACAATGCCAGCTTGTTACAATGAAAGAAAGCACACGCATGCAACTTTCTCATCCCACAAAAACCTCCCGCTAAAATATTTCCTTTTTTGTTAAGGTTCATTATGGATGTTCATTTTGTGAAACAATGCACTTCAGACGACAGCAATCTAAACTCAATAAATTGTCTGTATGTGGAAATGTATGCTATAGTTACTAGAAGTGACTTTTTGACATGTAGTATTAAGGCACATTAATTTAAGCCCGTTTAATGCATAGTTTTTCAATAAATCTGGATTAAAAAGTTGATCATTCAGAAAATATGATATGAATTCTTCATACAAAATCACATTTCCAGCAAAGCTCTGTTCATACAACCATCGGTATTCCTAGCAGGATCTCACACCAAGAATACTGCTAAATACACCATTAGTGTCCTTACAAGATTGATTGGGAGTAACAAAATAATAATCTTATAGTTGTGATACCATTTAATGGCTAAAAAAAATAAAGTAATTGATGTTACAAGGCAAGCTTTGTAGACTTCTCAAGTCTCTTCATCAGACTTGGTATGACAACTGTAACCCAGTGCTTTTACAGTGTTATCACGTGATTGAATTGGCAATGTGCTATAATTTTTATAAAAACGTTACTGATGATACTGTCGCGCACCGGGGGCGGGGGCACTCAGAGCCGGGCCCTTCCATCGTCTAGGGCTGTGTGGTGTCAAGGTGACGTGACCCGGCTCCGTGGTCTCAGGTGTGGCAATAAAAATGGGGGAGGAAATGAAAATAGTAAATAGGAATTTGTGACGCCACCTGTGGTTTGTGGCCAGTTTGGGCTACCGCTGCCATCCAGGCCTATGGGGATGATAGTAGTGGCAGGCAGCCGGGATGGTGAGCCCTCCACGGGCAGGGATTTTTCCCCAGGGCAGGTGTAGGGACAGAGTCAGACACGTTCAGCAGCCAGCACAGCTCAACAGCTGCCAGCGGGGTTCAATGTCATTTATAATCAGGCCGCATCTGTCTGCACTGCGATCCATTCGGTGGCTCCGCAGGTGAACGCCTGCTGCTGTCGCGCAAATCACAGTCTCGCACACATACAGGGGTTGGACAAAATAATGGAAACACCTGGAAAAATCTACAAAAGTTAGTTTACTATGGTGTAGGTCCACCTTTTGCAGCGATTACAGCCTCAATTCTCGGAGGTATGGATTCATACAAGGTGATATCATTGGCCCGGCGGATCTCCACGAAATAGCACCACAGATCATCACAGAACCTCCGCCATGTTTTACGATTGGGAGAAGGCAGTCTGGATGGAATACTTCTTTCGGCTGTCACCAAACGTACACTCGGCCGGAGGTCGGAAAATTGGGTAAACGATGATTCGTCTGAGAATATCACATGTTTCCACTGCTAGCGGGACCAATTCTGGATGTTTCTACACCACTCTAAACGCTTGGAAACATTTGTCATTGAGAGCAGTGGTTTTCTAATTGCAGTTCTTCCATGGAATCCAGATTTGTGCATGCCCGACAAACAGTTTTCGTGGAAACTGGGTTCTGTAGGTGTTCATTGAGCTCAGCAGTGATTTTCGGAGCTGTGGTCTTGTGATCCTCTCTCACAATTCGCTTTAGAGTCCGACAGTCTCTCTCAGTCAACTTCGACTTTTGGCCGGACCTCTGCTTTGCTGCGGACGTTTTTCTTTCTCTTTCAAATGCAGTCATTACTTTGTAGACAGTACCTCTTGACACGCCAAGCATTCGGGCACTTTCTGTTACACTAGCACCTGCCATACGAGCACCAACAATTTGGCCTTTTTGAAAATCCAAAAGGTCTGCCATTGGTATCAGGTTCTTATCAATGTTATTACAATTCGGCAAAACAAACAGTTAATTTACATACACATATCACTTAACACAAATAATCAACTACAAAACATTAACATATGTCACGGTTTGCATGTCTATAACATGTCCAAACATTATGATGCCAAAACGTTAGGTGTTTCCATTATTTTGTCCAACCCCTTTAGTTTTGAGCTAGTCCGGGTCTTTACTTAAGCTCCACAGTTCACACAGAAAAACAGTTGCAGTTCACACAGTACAACAGTACACAGGTGGTTCCAGTCATAACCTGGCAGCTGGGACAGTTTGTTGGTTGCACCCCCTTTCTAAGTCCTCTCAGGCCTCTGTTCTCTGTCCAGTGCACAGACTACAGTCCGGCGGTCACTGGTTTTTCCTGGGCTCTCTTCTCCGGGATTCCTAACCCTTGTTCGATCCTGTTCGTGACACCAGGTTGAGTCGGTCGACAGGGTAGGGGGTACTCGGGTACTGGGGCTGATGGTGACTTGGATGGGGGATCACAGGTGGTCGGTCCCCGGTCCCGTTCCCTGGACCCTCAATGGTGGGGAATGGTGGGGGATGATGGTGGTGAAGGGCAAAAGGTACGTGACGCCACCTGTGGTACCTGGTAATGAGTATACCAGCGCTGCAGCCGGCCGCTGAGGTGATGGAGGTGCAGCTCAGTGTAGTACAGCTCCCCACAGGTGGAGCTTTACCTCAGGGCAGCGGGGATGGATGAGGGGAGTCATAGTAGCGTCTCTGCGGCTAACGCTGTGGATGTCGGTGGTTAAACAGGCACATGCACACACAGTAGTCTTTGTTTCGGTACCTTTTACTGATGACAGGTAACAGGTACAGTCCAGAGAAGTAACCAGGTCCCCGGTGCAATTTGGGACTTTCACCTTGGAGAGTTGTGAGGCCTCCTCTGTCACTGTATATGGTGGTTTGGGGTAAGTCCTGCCTGTAACTGAACTCACGGCTCCTTCTCCCTCTCAAGGCTTTGCTCTATAACTGACAATGAGGTCCTTCTGCTGGGTCCCTATTCCTCCCTTGGCCCCTGGTCCTGTGTTTGGTCAGTTTTGAGTGTCTCTTTCCATTTACCTCAGGGGAATTTGGTCCTCCTGGTCCTTCCAGGCTTTTACTGCTGCACTGGATGCTTTACAGTGACGGACTCCGGTATTCGGGTAAACTACAGGGAAAACAGGTTTGTTCCCTCCTTCAATTCACCTATTTCTCCACTGGCCTCTGACCCTCTCCCAAGGGTGCAGCACAGCTGGGTCAGTGTTCCCTGGTCCTGGATCGTTCCCAGCGACCAGCTCCTTACTCCTGCTCTCTTCACTGCCTGACTGGAACTAACTGCTTCTCACTGGACCAACTGACTCCTCCCCCCAGGCCTGTATCTTTTAAAGGGGATCGGGCTTAGGGCAGCCAGTAGAGCTCCCACTTCAAGTCTGGGGTCGAATGTGTTGTGTGCTGTGTGTACCAAGGTGTAAATAACTCCTTGCACCGGTGGATCCTGTGGCAATCCTCTGCAGGGGTGCCGCAGCCTTCCCTTCTATTAATATATATCACATCTGCACTCTATGGCAAATCTATGTACCCTCAACCTTGAACTTAAATTGTAAATGTAGTTTCATTGAAAAAAAAAAATAAACAAAACACAATACCGCACTGGTTGTTAATGATGGGTTGCATAGCATCTAAAATAATGCTTTTTTTTGCCATATGACTTATTTTCGCACATTTTTCTGTGCTCTTTAAAAAAATTATTTTATGCCTGTGTGGGCATGGCCACAGTCCCTCAGTGTCTGCCACTGCTGAGTGTATATTTTCAGAGCTTCTCAGAGCTGACTGATAGTCAGCAGTGCAATGTGCCAGCAGTGAAGGGGTTAACAGAGATCCTGACTTAGCTGTGTGGAGTCAGATGACATCAGAAGCTTGTGCCAAGGCAGAGGAGTTTGTAGTGATCCTGACATTCTGACATTGCTCAGCATTGTGCCGTAGGCTGAAGTAATCTGATAGATTGTTTTTTCATTAGCTACAGGCACACAGTTTAGGCCAAACCCCCTCCCTTATATGGTTACATGACCTGTATTCAGTGTGAAGACGGAGCTGACTGATAATGAACATGCCTGCTTCACACACAGTGTAGTGGGGACAGCTTATGGAAGTTGCATGAGTAGTTTTTAACCAGAATTCTCTGATAAAGTAAATTTGAAAGTTTATTAAAATCAATTGCTCCACATTATTATTAAGTTCAAATTGAAATGGTGGTTTCGCTTTAAAAACAAAACCAATCTACCGTAACTGAATAATAAAAACCTACCTGTTCAATAATTTTCCAACTGAACATTATTTCATTAGTGCAGACCAATCAAGTATTGGGTGAGACGACATTTTATTACAGCGATGATCTACCCTCTCTTTGTTTATAATAAGAACAAGTCTATCACTGGTTCAAATATTTACCGTACCACTGAACCATGAGTTCTGTAACTTAGAGATGTTGCTTTTGCAATGTATTAAATGTTTATTAAATTAAAGCCCTACTCCAGCATTCTTAGTTATTACATCACTGGAGTGCTGCTTAAAAGCTAAGTCCCATGATCTCTCTCTAATATTCACCTTCATCCTTTTTCAGCGGTGCATCAGTCGGTCTGGGGCATGAAGTGACTAGCCAGTAACTCCAGTGCTTCATGGAGCATGCCAGAGGCCACAATGCAATACATCTCTATAAGAGCCTTGTTCTGGCCTTGTTCTGGCACTTATAGAGATGCATTGAGATGTAACTTCTGACTTCTGGCCTGTCAGTTATGGGCACAAGATGGCACTGTGGGACTGGTTTGGGGTCGGTAAGATGTGAACCCGTGGAAGGTGAATATATGACTGAGGGCAGGGGGCTTACATTAAAAGTGCCACTACAGTGGTGAAAAAACAAATATAAAAAAATTGTTGCAGTGATTTTATAAAATGCTGTAAAAGTAAACAGAAATAAAAGAATATAAAAGCTGCTTTCCTACACTCACTTTTGCACTGTCTTTACATAGAGCCATTGACTAAATGTAAAATAAGAAAAATGTACGTCTTTCATTCATAATTTCTATCTTTAAGCATCTTTAGCTGCAAATAAAATAATGAATACAATAAGTGAAAATCTGGTACTTTGAGATATTCCTGAAGTATTAAGTTTAAGACATGCAATGGTTAAATTACAGGATCTTAACTATCTGAACAGGGAATAGCACAGCATGCCACACACAGCTACAACAGTATTACACAGCTGTTATCCTCAGTCTATTCTGAATACTGCACATTTTGCCAAGAATGGACCTTAATTCTTACAGATAATCCCCACATGTTTTTCTGGTATTGGGAATCCAAGTTCCCTGATGGTGATTACATTTTAAAATAAAAAAAAATGATAGAACAATTAAACATACAGATATATGCTAAATATTGTGTTGTACCCCGTTATGCTATCAATACATGAGTATTTTTCTTTGCTTTCTACACCTTACGTTTATTATGGAGTCTTGAGAGGTCCCAGGTTATAATGAGGAACATTAAATTGGGGCAAATAACTTGGTACAAATTCAATTTCAAAAGATACTTTCATCATCACTACAGCTGACCATTTCACTGCCAAACTCCAAATGAGTACATTCTGATATCAATGCAGCTAGGGAAAATAAGTGCTTGGAAGTCACGTAATACATTATTTACAAGAATGCAGACAAACTTCTATTATAGTGACTTATAGCGATACATAACTTTTCAGACAAAATTGTCTACTATATAATTGTCTAAGGCTTTTTGAGTGTATCTGTAACCAAAATCGCGCGATAGAGACACAGGCCAATGAGCTCAGACTATGCAAATAGGCGCGAGAATTCAAAGTTCGAATTTCGCGCCTATTTGCTGCCTGACTACAGCGGTGACTGACATCCTGCCCCCCGTATCCATCCTGCCCCCCCGCCACCATCTTGCCCCGCCGGCTCCATCCTGCCCTGCCGACTTCATCCTGCCCCCCACCACCATCCTGATCCCCCCGCCACCATCCTGCCCCGCCGGCTCCATCCTGCCCCGCCGCATCCATCCTGCAATGCCGGCTCCATTCCGCACCCCCTCCACCATTCTGCCCCCCCCGGCCACCATCCTGCCCCGCCAGCTCCATCTTTTCCCCCCGCCACCATCCTGCCTCGCCGTCTCCATCCTGCCCTGCCGTCTCCATCCTGCCTTGCTTTCTCCATCCTGCCCCGCCGTCTCCATCCTGCCTTGCTTGCTCCATCCTGTGCCACTCACCACCATCCTGCCCCCCCCATCCTGCCCCTCCGGCTCCATCCTGCCCCTCCGGCTCCATCCTGCCCCTCCAGCTCCATCCTGCCCCGCTGGCTCCATCCTGCCCTGCCCCCCACCATCCTGCCCCGCCCCCCACCATCCTGCTCCGCTCGCTCCATCCTGCCCTGCTCGCTCCATCCTGCCCCCCACTGTTCTTGCTCCATCCTGTTCCCCCCGGCTCCATCCTGCCCCCTCCGGCTCCATCCTGCCCCCCCCCCCCGCTCCATCCTGCTCCGCTCGCTCCATCCTGCCCCACTCGCTCCATTTTGCCCCCCCGACACAATCCTGCCCCCCCTTCCCCCCTCAGCTGATAAGTTTACCAGGCAACGACAGGTCCTAAAGGCCTGTAGAGCCTAGAAGGCGGAGGTGGAGCGAGCCGGCGGACAGGTGAGTATCCTCACTGAGGATTTTTTTACTTTTACTGTGGAGGACTGGGGGCCAGGAGGAGTGGGGGACCGCGGGGAGCGGAGTGTCGCCATATACCATAGTGCTGCTATACATGTACTGTAATGTACCGCCATATACCATAGCGCTGCTATACATGTACTGTAATGTACCGCCATATACCATAGCGCTGCTATACATGTACTGTAATGTACCGCCATATACTATAGTGCTGCTATACATGTACAGTAATGTACCGCCATATACCATAGCGCTGCTATACATGTACTGTAATGTACAGCCATATACTATAGTGCTGCTATACATGTGCTGTAATGTACCACCATATACCATAGCGCTGCTATACATGTACTGTAGTGTACCGCCATATACGATAGCGCTGCTATACATGTGCTGTAATGTACCGCCATATACTATAGTGCTGCTATACATGTACTGTAATGTACTGCCATATACCATAGCGCTGCTATACATGTACTGTAGTGTACCGCCATATACTATAGCGCTGCTATACATGTACTGTAATGTACCGCCATATACTGTAGTGCTGCTATACATGTACTGTAATGTACTGCCATATACCATAGCGCTGCTATACATGTACTGTAGTGTACTGCCATATACTATAGTGCTGCTATACATGTGCTGTAATGTACCGCCATATACTATAGTGCTGCTATACATGTGCTGTAATGTACCGCCATATACTATAGCGCTGCTATACATGTAATGTAATGTACCGCCATAAACCATAGCGCTGCTATACATGTAATGTAATGTACCACCATATACTATAGTGCTGCTATACATGTGCTGTAATGTACTACCATATACCATAGCGCTGCTATACATATATATATACATATATATAGTTCACTCACATTGACTGAACAAGTTCTGTCAGTCACAGTATGTCAACTACATGCATATTCTAGAATACCCGATGCGTTAGAGTCGGCCACCATCTAGTAAAAAAATAAAAGTTTTGTTGCTATTTAAATTTAAAGACTGATCTTATGTTCTGAAATTGGGATAGTTAGGTAAACAACATAAAATTAGGCAATTTTTCAATTGACTTGCTTTTTCTGTCTTCTATTATTCTCCTGCAATGAAAGCTTTTATCTTACATAGTGTGCAGCTTTACTGCCATGGAGACCAACCACCAGAACCTGGCTAATTTTGTGCAATAGCAAAATTCTCGGATGAAAAGTTAACTCATAAGATGCCAGTCTCCTCTCTCCAGCCCAATAATTTCTATACAGTAGTTAGATCCTCACCGCCCATTCCATGTCAGTTCCTGACTGAGCTACTATTCATTACTGCAATAATAGCATCGTCCACCATCAGCAATTTACAGGGCAGTTCTCCTATTCACTGCTCAAATGTAGGCTATGCTCTCTTGATTTTTTCAGAAAGAATGTAATCTACATTGTTCAACATTTTTAAAATTATTACCTCTACGCCATGTAGTTGTTCAACATTTGCTAATTTTTGTGTAAGGGGTACACCATGCCACTAGAATAATATTTTCCAAAATAACCAAAGTTTATCACCTTTAAACCTTTACAAAACGTGATGATCATAATTAGAGAACAGCAATGGCTGTAGCACAAAGAAAGATTAAAACGACATTTTGGAAGGTTACAATAGTCACCAATGATTAGGAAGTGTGCAGTCCTTTGCTTTGAATGACTTCAGCTCATCTGTGGCCACAGGACATTACTAACCAGTCTCTTACACTTCTCTGGTGTGATTTTGGACCACTCTTCTTCCAGTGTCTCCCTCATTTCTGTGATTGTTTTGGGTTTCTTGGCCATAACTTTGTCACCAAGATTTTACAGCCGCCATTTCATTGTTTCAAGGTTTTCTGTTTCAAGAAATTGCTTTACCCATTTTGCTGTGTGATAGGGGGCATTGTCCTGCATGAACATTGCTGGCTGATTTAGTGCTGAATGCAAATAAGGAACCATGTGTTGTTGAAGAAGGTCCTCATAGACACATTCACTCTGCCATGTAGCTGTATGATAGGTCCAGCCCCTTCAGCAGAAAACATTCCCTAAACCATGACACTTCATCCACCACCTTTCACTGACTTCTTTACACACTTTGGGACTTTCCCCAGTTTGTCAACAAACATAATGTTTTCCATCAGACCCAAATACATTAAACTTAGTTTCATCACTAAATTGAACTGTGGACCATTTCTCCTCTGTCCACACAACATTTGTCTTTTGCATTTGTCGTTTCAGGGTGACCAGCCTTCTTGGAGACTTGAAAGAGTTTGTGATGTCATAAAGATGCAATATTCTACAAATCACAAACTTGGACCAACCAACTTCTATTGCTATGGCTGATAGGGTGACCCCTTTGTCCTTCATCTGGGCAACCTGCTGCCAGAGGGTTTCAGTCACTTTGGAATGGCACACCATTTTTGCAAAGTGAGCGCAAACACCAAAATTAGGCTGCCAGTTTAATAGGAAATTAGCACCAGGTGTCAGATTAACACCAACAATTTGCATGTATCTGAAAGTGTTCTAGAATTTTGATCAATGTTCTTTTCCATTTATCTCATTTACATTTTTATTCTGTGCTGTAGAATATATTCAGTTTATGACATAAGCTTAAAACACTGCTGTTTTATTCATGTTAGAATATTTTCACATAGGCCAACACAATGTGTATTTATATAATACCTGTAAAGATGTAAAGTTAGGTGCCAAAGTCCGTCCCAGCAATCTTCAAATGCAAGTTTTTCCAAAACTACAAAAAAGTGGTCAGCAATCATCAAATCATGATCATATACTTCTCTTTATTGTCCCATGATGACCACAATGCTTCGACTACAGATTAACCTTTCTCAAGCACTGCTTGAGAAAGTTTCATCTGTAACCGAAACATTGCGGTCATCATTGGCCAATAAAGAGAAGTATATGATCATGATCTGATGAGTGCTGCCTTTGATGTGGCCAGGGCTAGGGGGTACTCGGACACCGGGACTGATGGCGGCTTGGATGGGGAGATCACGGGTGGTCGAGATACCGGTTCTATGCCCTGGTTATCATTTGAAGTAGATGCTGGGGGAGAAGGGAGTATTTACAGGGGATCGTGATGCCACCTGTAGTTCCTGTTAAAATGGTACCGGCGCTGCAAGCCGGCCGCTGAGGTGGGTGCAGCAGAGAGTAGTCCAGCTCCCTACAGGTGGAGCTATTACCTCAGGGCAGCGGTGATAGAAATGTGGATGAGGGGAGTTGTAGTGCTGAATAGTGTTGCAGCTCTTACCCCTCTGCTGAGCTGCTGATGGTGCTGAGCCCTCCGGGCATCAGCAGGGAGAATAACGGAAACCAGTTCAAGTTTGACTCCACTTTACTGAGTACCGGCAGATGACAAAACGGAACACGGTACAGTTTGGTTTATAGGGTGAAGGTTGCCAGCTCAGGGTCCCCCTTATGGAGTCTCTAGATGTTCACGTTCTGTGTCTTTCAGGGTCTCCTTTCTTCCTCACTTCTACCACCCTCGCAGAGCTCTCCCACCAGTCCCACGGTCTGTATCTATCAGGCAAGGTTTGTGCCCTACTGGTCCAGATAGGAAGCCCGAGCTAGTAAAGCCTCCCTCCGCACCGCAATTTATGGCCCTTCTCCTGTAGTGTCTTGAACCGGTTCTCGGTCCCGAGGGGCGAGGTACCTTGTGGTGCTATCAGCAACACGGTTTCTAAGGGGCCTGCAGCTCGTCAGTTTGCAGATAGAGCTGAACTTCTATCTGCCTCGGCTTCCTGCGTTGCTAGTGTTCCATCAATGTGACCAGCTGGCTCCAACCAGTCCTGCCCGTTGCCTGCTGTCCTGGGCCTCCATGTAAAGATAGGGCTCCCTCCTGTTGGCTGTGCTGTCAGGCCTGTCCTTCCTGACTGCCTTCCCAGCACTAACTAAGCTTTTCCTCCTACTACTCTATCCTAGGCTCCAACCCAACCCTCCTGGGAATACTAAATTATTGGTCCCCCTATTCTAAGTGGTGTGGTCCTAAGTGGGTGTAAGTACAGACCCCACAGGTTTAACCCTGAACTAGCAACTTACAGGGAAAAAAAGAAAACACATTATAGTCACAGTGTAATACTTCTCTGTGGCGCCTAGTTGCAGGGGCGCCACACCTACATTTTTGTATTTTTATACATATACTAGTTGTAGAGCCCGGCGTTGCCCAGGCAGAATGCCCATATATGGTCGTACTGCTCATATATGGTATTATCGCCCATATATGGTAATATCACACATATATGGTTATGTATCTGTGTATGTATCATAGCCATGCCCCCTCCCAGTAGCTCCGTCCCTTCATAGCTCCATCCCTATGCAGCCCCACCATCCCTATAGCCCCACCCCTTTCATAGCACCACCCCACATATAGCCCCACCCCTTCATAGCACCACCTCTCTGCCTAGTCCTGGAGGTGAGGCTATGTGGAGGAGGTGATAATATGTGGAGAAGCAGGCTGTGAGGTGGGCTTAGCTATGTGGAGTGGGTGTGGCTATGAGAAGCGGGTGAGCTATGTGGAGTCGACACAGCTATGGAGAGTGGTTGGGGCTTGCCACACATACATACGTACACACATACACTCAGCTTTATATAATTTATATATATATATATACTAGCTGTACTACCCGGCTACGCCCGGGTTAATAAATAACTGCTGTTAGCTATAACAAAATAGAATTTGAATATGTCATATTAATGACCTGCAGGAAAATATAATCTGAGCTGTGATTGGTTGCTATAGGCAGCCTAATAAATCTCCAGCCAACAGTAAACCCTCCCCCCGGCCGGGCAGTATATGTTACCTCACACATACACATAATAGATAGCTCATATGACTGACATCTGCCTTAATTCCCTATATGGCACATGTGTTGCACATTGGCTGTTTTTAATCAGATGTTTATGTTTGGAAATTAAAGATAGCACACGTATGAGGCGAGTTGTGTGAGGTGATTTGTGCAAATCTGTGTCTGTCTGTGGTGTGTGTCCCTGGGGGGTGTGTGTGTGTCCCTGTGGGGTGAGTGCATGTGTCCCTATAGGGTGTGTATGTGTGTGTGTACCTGTGGGGGGGATTGTGTGGGGTTTGTGTGTCTGTTTGTGGTGTGTGTGTGTCCCTGTGAGGTGAGTGCATGTGCCCCTATAGCATGTGTATGTGTGTGTGTCCTTGTTTAGGGGGGTCTGTGTGGTGTGTGTGTCTCTTCGTGGTGTGTGTGTGTCCCTGTGGGGTGAGTGCATGTGTCCCTATAGGGTGTGTATGTGTGTGTGTACCTGTGGGGGGGATTGTGTGGGGTGTGTGTGTCTGTTTGTGGTGTGTGTGTGTCCCTGTGAGGTGAGTGCATGTGCCCCTATAGCGTGTGTATGTGTGTGTGTCCTTGTTTAGGGGGGTCTGTGTGGTGTGTGTGTCTCTTCGTGGTGTGTGTGTGTGTCCCTGTGGGGTGAGTGCATGTGTCTCTATAGGGTGTGTATGTGTGTGTGTCCCTGTGGGGGGGGGGGGTGTCTGTGTGGTGTGTGTGTGCCTCTGTGTTGTGTGTGTCTCTTTGTGGTGTGCGTGTGTGTTCGGGTGCGTGGTGAGTATCCAATGTTGGGGCTGCACCTTAGTGACTATACACTTGCTGTTACTCTTTGTGTGCATGTGGTGTGTATACATGCGTGGTGAATATTCCATGTTGGGTCCCCACCTTAGTGACTATATGCTGGTATATGCTGTTAGTTTTTGGCGCTGTCATTAAGCCCCTCTCATTCACAACTGTCAACTGATAACTGTCACTTTTTCCCCATTATGTAGATAGGGGCAAAATTGTTTGGTGAATTGGAAGGCGCGGGGTTAAAATTTCGCCTCACAATATAGCCTATGATGCTGTCGGGGTCCAGACGTGTGACTGTGCAAAATTTTGTGGCTGTAGCTGGCAGCTGTCGATTTTCCTCCCACACATTTCCTTTCACTTTTTCCTTATTATGTAGACAGGGGCAAAATTGTTTGGTGAATTTGAATGCGCGGGGTTAAAATTTCGCCTCACAACATACCCTATGACACTCTCGAGGTCCAGACGTGTGACTGTGCAAAATTTTGTGGCTGTAGTTGTGACGGTTTAGATGCCAATCCCAGATATACATGCACACACACACACTTACATACACACACACACATTCAGCTTTATATATTAGATAATGAAGTAGGCAGAAGAATGTATGGACAAAAGAAAGCCAAAAATGAAGGAACAGCAAACGAAATAACTAAAGCGCAGGCGCAATAGATGTACTAGGTTACAGGGAAGAAATGCGCATGTGCAATGGGTGTATGGTCTCCTAATGCATGACTACTGAGGCATAACTGACATGCGCACACTTTACTTCCGGGACGCCGAACAAGCATGTCGTTTTATATAGTAACAGATTTTAATAAGGAACACCATAAGGGGTGAGTCTAAAAAAGAAAAAAAGGGATTTTAAATGTACAACACTTGTCTATTTAACCTCATTAACTGTATCATAAAAAATAATGGGGCTCATTCTATGCACATGCAAATCACTATATATGTTATATACCACATTATGCATGAAGCACAATCATATGAAGTTTGTGTTTATGAAATGTAAAGATTGCATTATGTAAGCAATCTTTACATTTGAAATATGTAAATGATGTGTATTTAAACCATGTATCAGCACTAGAGATGAGCGAGTAGTAAAATGCTCGGGTGCTCAAAGCTCGGGCCGAGCATCCCAAGATACTCGTGTACTCGGCCTGAGCACCGAGCCCAATGTTATCCTATGGGAGACCCGAGTATTTTTCTGGCATGACCCCTGGCAGCATGGAAAAAGCCTAAAAATGTCATAAAAGTATCAGAACAGTGCTGAAATGACATGGGAACAGCATGGGGAAGACCCCTGTAAGCATTTCAGACCCCAAGCTCACTGCTGTGAACAATGTTGTCAGACTATTACGCCCCTTTTACAGACTGTCAAGAACACGTTACAAAATGAAACCAAAATGGATTCTCCTGGAGAAAATATTAAGGGCTCATACCTACTTGTGACACAGAGCTGGTGTATGTTAGTTTTCTGGATTACATGAAATATTTTTTTTTTTTAAATTGTGTGGTACTCCGATGCCCCTGTGAAGAGAGGTACATGAAGGCCTCTTTAAATAATGTGCCCATTATAAGGAAGTGGGTCTTTTGTAGTATTGCCCTAGCCAGGGCTGCCAAAAATTGTTAGGTACTTCAATGCCCCTGGAAGGAAACATGGAGGAGAGCCTCTAAATACTGTTCCCATTACAAAGGAGCGGGTCTCCTGTACTTGTAATGCCCATTCGGTAAGCATGGACTAAAACATTTACCCCTGGGGGTATACATGAAACTGCTGTCTGTATACATGAAACTGCTGTTCTGTGTTCCGGATTAACATCTGTCATTTTTATTGTGTTTGGTGTTTCAAATAAAATTGATTGTATATAAAAATTGGACTTTTTGGCTTTATTCCTGAGGTTTTGATTGGAATTATATGATTGGCTTGGAGGGCCTTGTTAAATAAGGGTGAATTTTTGAATTTATATATCCAGTTTGAGACAAGTAGTACATACAAGAAGGATCAGATCGAGGGAAAGGTGGCTATAGATAGAACCATACTAGTTTCAGATAAGCAGTACACACAGGAGTGATCAGATAATAATAATAATAATTTTATATTATATAGCGCCAACATATTACGCAGCACTTTACAATTTGGAGCGGACATGCACAGACAATATCAGACAATACAGCATAACAAAAATTAAAAAAAACATGAGGAGTGAGGTCCCTGCTCGCAAGCTTACAATCTAGAGGAAATAACGGAGGTACAAAAGGTAACAGTAACAAATGATGTCATATATGGTCCAGCCATCCTATATAATAAATGCCAGTTTCTGGCATCCGGCCACTGTGCCGCTATTCCGGCATGCACCGCGGCCGGATGCCAGCGCCGCAAGCGATGGAGTGCATGCGCCATCGCGAGCCACAATTACCGGAGCCGCCAGTGATGGGGGCTCCGCCACACTGTCGCAGTGCCCGCACACCTCCCTCAACCTCCACCCGCTCCTTGCCCAGCCCACCCGTCATGCTCTGACAGCCCCGAAGCCGCAGGGAGATGAGCACTGCGCGCAGCACTCATCTCCCGCCAGCACAGAGCTGAAGTGCCCCGGGGCCTCACAGGACACACAGGGGGCCACACAGGACACACAGGGGCCCTCACAGCACACACAGGGGGCCTCACAAGACAGACAGGAGGCCACACAGGACATACAGGGGGCCACACAAGGGGCCTCACAGGACACACAGGGGACCTCACAGGACAGACAGGGGGCCACACAGGACACACAGGGGGCCACACAGGACACACAGGGGGCCTCACAGGACACACAGGGGGCCTCACAGGACACACAGGGGGGCTCACAGCACACACAGGGGGCCACACAGCACACACAGGGGGCCACACAGGACACACAGGGGGCCTCACAGCACACACAGAGCGCCACACAAGACAGATACAAGGACACACAGGGGGCCTCACAGGACACACAGGGGGCCTCACAGGACACACAGGGGGCCACACAGCACTCACAGGGGGCCACACAGCACACACAGGGCATACCTCCCAAGTGTCCCGGATCCAGCGGGACAGTCCCGCTTTTCAGTTGTTTTCCCGCTGTCCTGGCCGGGAGATTACATTTCCCGCACAGCAGTGAGTAGCTGCCGGCCACGCCCCCTATACAGTTTAGCTCCGTGTGTCACAGTGCTAGGCACTGTCCGGGGCGGCCCATCAGTGCTCTGCTCGATGTGTAGTAAATGTGTCTTTTTGTATTGAATAATGTTTAGTGACTCTTGTGCACAGCGGGGATTGCTGGCACTGCCCTGCCCTGCACGGCTCTGTGTTCCTCCCGCACTCTGCTCTCCCTCACCCCAGCTGTGGCCAAGGATTCCCTCCATCGTTCTGCACTGAGGCTGCAGTGAGAGGCCAGCATCAGTGAGGGGAGGGGGACGTCATTCAGTAGCAGGAGGTGGGCGGGGCCAAGTCTGTGCGGGAGGGGGAGAAACACAAGGCAATGTGCCCTCAGGAGAGAGGAGAAAAGTGCAGCCACTGGAGCCCCCTCCCTCCTGTAAGCTCACTAGCTGCTCAGCTGTCGGGAGCAGGAGGAGGGGGGAGAAGGAGGCCTCCTGTGCGTACAAGCCTCTGCTGATGATTCCAACTTCTCCCCCACTACTGTACTGCCATTTGTTGCCCTGGAAATATGAAGAGAGTGAGTATATATGTATTCATACATATATCATGTATGTATGTGGGATGTGTGTATGATGGTATGTGTGATGTGTGTGTGTGGGATGCATGAGTAACTTACAGTGATGTGTGTGTGTGTCATGTGTATGGTGTGTGAGAATAATGCATGTGTGTGAGTAATGCATGTGAAGTGCGTGAGTGATGCATGTGGTGTGAGAGTGATGTGTGCGGTGTTTGAGAGATGCATGTGATGTGTGATGCGTGGGGTGGGGGAGTCGTGTGTGAGTGATGTGTGTGATGTGTGGGGTGTGTGTGAGACATGCATGTAGCATGAGAGTAATGTGTGTGGTGTGTGAGTGATGCGTCAGTTTGAATGATGCGTGTAATGTGTGTGAGTGATGCATGTGGATTGTGTGAGTAATTAGAGTTGCAGTTAGAGTGCATGTAATGTGTGTGATGCATATGATGTGTGTGATGTATGGGGTGTCTGAGTCATGCATGTGGCGTGAGAGTGGTGCGTGTGGTGTGTGAGTGATACATGTGATGCATGGAGTGTGTGAGTGATGCGTCAGTTAGAGTGATGCGTGTAATGTGTATGAGTGATGCATGTGGTGTGTGAGTGATGGTTGTGATGTGTGGGGTGTGTGAGTGATGTGTATGATGCATGGGGTGTGTGTGAATTATGCGTGTGTTAGTGATGCGTGGGGTGTGTGTGATTCATGCATGTGGTGTGAGAGTGATGCATGTGGTGTGTGAGTGATGCGTCCGTTAGAGTGCGTGTGATGTGCGTGGTGTGTGAGTGATGCATGGAGTGTGTGTCATGTGTTAGAGTGATGCATGGGGGTGTGAGTCATGCATGTGGCGTGAGTGATGTGGTGTGTGTCATGCATCAGTTAGAGAGATGCGTGTAATGTCTGTGAGTTATGTGTGTGTGATGCTTGGTGTGTGTGAGTGATGCATCAGTTAGAGAGATGCATGTAATTTGTGTGGTGTGAGTGATGCATGTGATGTATGTGATACGTGGGGTGTGTGAGTCATGCGTGTGGTGTTTGTGAATGATGCGTGTGTGAGTGATGCGTGTGGTGTGTGGGATGCATGAGGTGTTTGAGTGATGCATGGGGTGTATGAGTCATGCGTGTGGTGTGAGAGTGATGTGTGTGTGTGTAATGCTTGGGATGTGATGCTCAGCAGCCTCATGTATTGGATCCAGGCCTATGAAGATTAGACCAGGTTAGGTCTATCAGTTAGATCAGTCCGGGCATTGTGCTCCTTACAAGGCCGGTGGAATATGGCCGTCTGATCTTGGCCTTAAGGCTACGTTACACGTAGCGATGTTCCAGCGACCCGACCAGCGATCGGGATCGCTGGAACATCACTATGTGATCGCTGATGAGATGCTAAACAAGTAGATCTCACCAGCGATCACCCAGCGATGTGCCGACACCCGACGGTTGCTTGGCTTGGTCAGGGTGTCGGGTGCACACTGGGTGTCGCTGGTCATTGCCCCTGTCACATGCGATGCATGTGTGATAGAGGCAGACCAACAATTGGAAAATGGTCCTGGCCATTCCTCAGCAATCAGCGAGATGATCGCTGGTCGTTGCGGCATGTCACACGCAGCGACGTCGCTGCTGAGGTCACTGCAACGTCACAAAACCTGTGATGTTGCAGCGACATTGGTAGCGATATCGCTACGTGTAACCCCACCTTTACGCTGCTCCTCTCCATTCTGACATTACGTTAACGTTTTCCATTTAGAGAAGCCGACAAATGGAATTATAGTTTGAGATGAATCCGTTGCATACTGATATGAATGGAAGTAAAGGGGTCTGATTGGTTATTGTGGGATCTATCTGGGTTCTTCTGTTTCCATATTTGAATGGAAGGAAAAGGACATCATGCAGAATGTTTTCTGTCCTAATACAACATAGAATCCAGGAGCCCCCAATAATCAGTGGGGTCGTATTGTTTTTCTCTGAGTTATTCAGCATATTAATTTTAAACATTAAAGGCCCCGTGACACACTACGCTATCGTTAATGATATCGGTGAAACGTCACGGGTTTTGTGACGTAGCAATGACGTAGTTGTGTGTGACATGTAATTTCAACCAACGATAAGTCATTTGATTGTTGATCGCAGATTTATGAACAGGAGCAAAAATCAGTCGTTGGTCGTCCGTACAACCTGCAGCATCGGTGAGTGTGACACCTAGATAACGATCTCGTTTACGACTTCGCCTATTCAGAACTGAGGAACATAGGCAACCAAACAACTGCTAATATTTTTCGCTTGTCGCAGAGTCGTTGCTGGTCGTTCAACATATCTATACGTGTGACATCTCACCAGCGATCACTAAACGATGTTCCAGCGATCTCGGTCAGGTCGGGCCGTTGGTCGAATAGCTGGGACATTGAAGTGTGTAACCTGGCCTTAAGGCTGTGTGCCCAGTTTGTGTTTTTTTTATGTGTTTTTGCTTGTGGATTGTCACAAATCTGAAAGAAAATCCTTGTGCCAGCAGAATCAGTGAGAGTCCTGAAGTGATGTGGCCACGTTCAGGATTTTTTCCTTGCAGATTTTGGTGCAGCATGTCTATTGTTTCTGCATTTTTATCATTGACTTCATTTAAAGAAAAAAAAAACGCATCAAATCTTGGCAAAATTGCACATTTTTACCTCTTTGTATCTACAAACAGAATTTCATAAAACAAGTGAGAAAGTCGTCCCTGACATTAAATTTATAAGGGTACCGTTAAACGTCGCAACATCGCTGTGATATCGCCTGCAACTTCATGGGTACTATACACAGTACTGTGGACTCAGAGTCTGTGTCCATTTTGGGGGAGTTGGATTGAGGAAAACTGAGGACTTGTAGTCGGAGGTTTGGCTACTGACTCCACAGCCCTGGCTATAAAATGAACAATGCTGCAGGGCAGGTACTAGTCTCAGCTGTCCTGCTGCGTTCTATGGTGGGGCAGCCCATAGTGTGTGCTGTCAGTACTAAACGGCACTAAGGCTGCGTTCACACATTGCGTATTTTGCCGCGCTTTTTTACACGTGCTTTTCAAAATATGCAATGTGTTTTGTGTCTGCCAGCAAAGTGAATGGGAAATTCACTTTGCCGTGCAGACTGTGCGTAGAAATACACAGTGCTTATTCAGGGAGAAAACGCAGCTGCGTAAAGAATTGAGATGTCAATTCTTTATGCAGCTGCTCCTGCGTTTTCTCCCTCTGACGTCACAGAGGGAGGAAGAATCCTGCTTCCTCCTCTCCTCTGTGACAGCTGTGACCGCCCATTAGATTTCACAGTGTATTAATATACACTGTGAAATCTAAATTAAAGAAAGGCAAGTGTATGAAAATAAAAATGAATACTTACCCTCCGACACCTTTTCCTGGTGTCCGGTAATGAGGCCAATAAGTATTTCATTCTTTTTTACTTTTCATACATTTGCCTTTGTTTAATTTAGTCTTCGCAGTGTATATTAATACACTGTGAAATCTAATGGGCGGTCACAGCTGTCACAGAGGGGAGGAGGAAGCAGGATTCTTCCTCCCCTCTGTGACATCACGTGCGCTTTCTGGGGTAAAGAAAGCGCAGTGTGTGAAAGCCCCTGCGTATTTTGTTGCGCTTTTTTCCTGAAAAATGCAGCAAAAAGCGTGCTCAAAAAAGTGCAACAAAATACGCAAATGTGTGAACGCAGCCTAAAACGCATCAACTGAATAAATGAATATAGAGTGAGGAGAGGAAACCGGGCACTGGTGGAATACTGCAGTTTACGGCACACTAATTAGTGTATGTGGAAAACAAACGGTGTTGCTCAGTCTTCAGCACAAGTGCAACAATTTATAGCAATGAGGAAAGACGGCACTCACCAAAAGGTTATCCCTGAGGAAGACACTAGGACAGTGTTGAAACGCGTAGGAAAGGAATAAATGGATGATTGATGCAACCTACATATGGTTTCCGGATCGTTTTCTTGGGATTTCAGCAGCGCGGACACTGATACACCATTTCCCCTGAGGTAACTTCTGGATGATTCCCACGTGCATGTGGAAGGTGGAAGTCCTGCAGCAGCTGCATTTAATGCCAAATGCTTTTACACCAGTTGTGGGTCTCACAACTGTGCTAGGTGAGTGAATTCATACCCACCGCATACATTAGTGTCACTAGTGATAGGGCACTATTGCGCCTCTTGTTCCCCCCCCCTATTTTTTTACTTTAATCCAAGTGCGGAGGTTGCATGGTGCAGGGAGGGTTCAGCAGAGGGGAAGATGGTCTCTGTTTCACGCTAAATGCACTTCTACGGGTCCACAGTTCACAGCTCATAGCGTGAAATGGTGACTGTCGTCCCCCTCTGCTGAACCCTCCCTGCACCATGCAACCTCTGCACTTGGATTAAAGACATTTCTGTAAGTAACCTTTTGGTGAGTGCCGTCTTTCCTCATTGCTATAAATTGCATCAAATGAATTGGAAAAGGAAAAATGCAATAATCAGAAGTTTAATATTAATAAGGGCATCTGTTGAATGTTTGTCACTTGTAAATGGGTGTGGCTTGTATGTGGCTAGGGGTGTGGCTAAAATTAGCGTGGCGCGCTGCGCACGCCACATCTTTTGTCCCTCTTTCTGTTCTTCATAAGTTGGGAGGTATGCACAGGGGGCCACACACCACGCACAGGGGGCCACACAGGACACACAGGGGGCCTCACAGAACACACAGGGGGCCTCACAGGACACACAGGGGGCCTCACAGGACACACAGGGGGCCTCATAGCACACACAGGGGGCCTCATAGCACACACAGGAGGCCATACAAGGGGCCTCATAGCACACACAGGAGGCCATACAAGGGGCCTCACAGGACACAAAGGGGGCCACAAAGGGGGCCTCACATGACACACTGGGGGCCACGCAGGACACACAGGGGGCCACGCTGGACACACAGGGAGCCACGCTGGACACACAGGGGGCCACGCTGGACACACAGGGGCCCACACAGGACACACAGGGGGGCCACACAGGACAGACAGGGGCCCACACAGGACAGACAGGGGCCCACACAGGACAGACAGGGGCCCACGCAGGACAGACAGGGGCCCACGCAGTACAGACAGGGGGCCACACAGGACAGGGACACACAAGACAGGACAGGGCCACACAGGACAGGGGCACACAGGACGGGAACACAAGGGCACACAGGACAGAGGGACACACAACAGGAGCAGAGGACGGGGACACAAGGCAGAGGACAGCGAGACACTGGGCCAAAGGACAGCGGAACACTGGGCCACAGGACAGCGGGACACTGGGCCACAGGACAGTGGCACACAGGGCCAGAGGACAGCAGGACACAGGACCAGAGGACAGGGCCAGAGAACACCACCACACAGGGTCAGAGGACTGGGGAACACAGGGGCAGAAGACAGGGAGACACAGGGCCACAGGAAGAGGGCACACAAGGCTAGAGGATAAGGGGACACAGGGCCAGAGGACAGGGGACACAGGACCAGAGGACAGGGGGACACAGGGCAAGAGGACAGGGGAGACAGCTAACCACTCAGCCACTCTATACAGTCCTAACCATTTACCCACCATGTACACTGCTCTCCACTGAGCCACCATATACTGTGCTAACCACTGACCCACCATGTACAGTGCTATCCACTCAGCCACCATATACTGCCCTAACCACTGAGCCACCATATACAGTGCTAACCACTGACCCATCGTATACACTGCTACCCACTGAGCCTTCATATACTGTGCTAACCACTGAGCCACTGTATACTGTGCTAACCAGTGACCCACCATATACAGTGCTAAACACTGACTCACCGTATACAGTGCTAATCACTGAGCCACCGTATACAGTGCTAACCACTGAGCCACCTGTATACACTGCTAACCACTGAGCTACCGTATACAGTGCCAACCACTGAGCCACCATATACAGTGCTAATCACTGAGCCACCATATACAGTGCTAATCACTGAGCCACCCTATACTCTGCTAACCACTGATCCACCATATACTGTGCTAACCACTGAGCCACCACACAGTGCTAACCACTGACCCACCATATACTGTGCTAACCACTGAGCCATCATATACTGTGCTAACCACTTAACCACTATATACAGTGCTAACCACTGACCCTCTGTATACAGTGCTAACCAGTGAGCCACTGTATACAGTGCTAACCACTGAGCCACCATATACACTGCTAATCACTGAGCCACCGTATACATTGCTAACCACTGAGCCACGATACTGTGCAAACCACTGAGCCACCGTATACAGTGCCAACCACTATGCCACCATATACAGTGCGGACCACTGAGCCACCATATACAGTGCTAACCACTGAGCCACCGTATATAATGCTAACCACTGAGCCACCGTTACCAGTGCTAACCACTGTGCCACTGTATACAGTGCTAACCACTGAGCCACCGTATATAGTGCTAACTGCTGAGCCACCATATACAGTGCTAACCACTGATCCACCATATACAGTGCTAACCACTGAGCCACCGTATACAGTGCTAACCACTGAGCCACTGTATACAGTGCTAACCACTGAGCCACCATATACAGTGCTAACCACTGAGCCACCATATACAGTGCTAACCACTGAGCCACCATATACTCCATATAAATTCTGCAACAACAGCGTACTTTCCGGAGAGAAGACTGTACTATTCAGTGGCTATTTTTACGGCACCTGTTCA
>JARQOC010000003.1:168424731-168513629 GCA_033576535.1 Allobates femoralis
ATATCGGGTCCTACCATATGCCTCTGTCTGCGGTAAAAAACATCTGAGGATGTACCGTATTTTTCGCTTTTTAAGACGCACTTTTGTTCCCCCAAACTGGGGGGAGAATGGGGGTGCGTCTTAAAAAGCGAATCTAAAAAAAAAAAAAAAAAAAAAAATTCAATATTACCGGTGGAGGGGTGGTGAGGGGAGCGGCGGCTTAGCGGCAGCTTCCGGTGGGTGGGGGGCACAGCTGCAGGACCGGAGCAACGGAGATCTACCGGCTGCAGCGTTTGGTGGGCGCCGCCATGTTTTCTGTGCAGTAGCTGGCCTGTAGAGGTAGAAACCTCAGTTGGCCGGCTGTCTCCACTATGGCGGCGGCCATTTTGTTGAAGCCTCTACTGAATGCAGCCGGCCACAAAAAACATGGCACTCCCACTGCTCGCTCCGGTCCTGCAGCAACAAGGTGGGAGACACCAGGAAGACATGTGCCAGTTGTGCAGGGGATGTGTGCCCTGCTCCAGGGATGTGTGCCCTGCTCCAGGGGATGTGTGCCCTGCTCCAGGGGACGTGTGCCCTGCTCCAGATGACGTGTGCCCTGCTCCAGGGGACGTGTGCCTTTAATGGGGGACGTGTGCCTTCAATGGAGGACGTGTGCCAGCTGAAGGGGACGTGTGCCTTCAATGGGGGATGTACCGTATTTTTCGCTTTTTAAGACGCACTTTTGTTCCCCCAAACTGGGGGGGAGAATGGGGGTGCGTCTTAAAAAGCGAATCTAAAAAAAAAAAAAAAAAAATTCAATATTACCGGTGGAGGGGTGGTGAGGGGTGCGGCGGCTTAGCGGCAGCTTCCGGTGGGTGGGGGGCACAGCTGCAGAACCGGAGCAACGGAGATCTACCGGCTGCAGCATTTGGTGGGCGCCGCCATGTTTTCTGTGCAGTAGCTGGCCGGTAGAGGTAGAAACCTCAGTTGGCCGGCTGTCTCCACTATGGCGGCGGCCATTTTGTTGAAGCCTCTACTGAATGCAGCCGGCCACAAAAAACATGGCGGCTCCCACTGCTCGCTCCGGTCCTGCAGCAACAAGGTGGGAGACACCAGGAAGACATCTGCCAGTTTGTGCAGGGGATGTGTGCCCTGCTCCAGGGGACTTGTGCCCTGCTCAGGGGACGTGTGCCTTCAATGGGGGACGTGTGCATTTGTGGGCGCGCATGTTTTCTGTGCAGTACTGGCCTGTAGAGGAGAACCATCAGTTGGCCGGCTGTCTCCCTATGGGGCGGCCCAATTTGTGAAGCCTCATGAATGTGGCCCGGCCACAGAAATTCAATGGCGGCTTCCACTGCCAGCTCGGACTGGCACTACAAGGGGGGACCCAGGAAGACTGTGCCGTTGTGCAGGGGATGTGTGCCCTTCCAGGGGACCTTGTTGCCAGCTCCAGGGGACGTGTGCCTTCAATGGGGGACGTGTGCCTTCATGGGGGACGTGTGCCATGCAAGGGGACGTGTGCCTTCAATGGGGGACGTGTGCCAGCTGCAGGGGACGTGTGCCTTCAATGGGGGACGTGTGCCTTCAATGGGGGACGTGTGCCAGCTGCAGGGGACATGTGCCTTCAATGGGGGACGTGTGCCTTCAATGGGGGACGTGTGCCAGCTGCAGGGGACGTGTGCCTTCAATGGGGGACGTGTGCCTTCAATAGTGAGTGCGGGACGTGTGCCTGCTGCAGGGGACGTGTGCCTTCAATGGGGGACGTGTGCCTTCAATGGGGGACGTGTGCCAGCTGCAGGGGACGTGTGCCTTCAATGGGGGACGTGTGCCTTCAATGGGGGACGTGATGCCTTCAATGGGGACGTGTGCCTTCAATGGGGGACGTGTGCCAGCTGCAGGGGACGTGTGCCTTTAATGGGGGACGTGTGCCTTCAATGGGGGACGTGTGCCAGCTGCAGGGGACGTGTGCCTTCAATGGGGGACGTGTGCCTTCAATGGGGGACGTGTGCCAGCTGCAGGGGACGTGTGCCTTCATGGGGGACGTGTGCCTTCAATGGGAGTGTGCATGCAGGGGACGTGTGCCTTCAATGGGGGACGTGTGCCAGCTGCAGGGGACGTGTGCCTTCAATGGGGGACGTGTGCAGCTTCAGGGGACGTGTGCCTTCAATGGGGGACGTGTGCCTTCAATGGGGGACGTGTGCCTTCATGGGGACGTGTGCCTTCAATGGGGAGTGTGCCTTCAATGGGGGACGTGCCTTCAATGGGGGACGTGTGCCTTCAATGGGGCGTGTGCCAGCTGCAGGGGACGTGTGCCTTCAATGGGGGACGTGTGCCTTCAATGGGGGACGTGTGCCAGCTGCAGGGGACGTGTGCCTTCAATGGGGGACGTGTGCCTTCAATGGGGGACTGTGCCAGCTGCAGGGGACGTGTGCCTTCAATGGGGGACGTGTGCCTTCAATGGGGGACGTGTGCCAGCTGCAGGGGACGTGTGCCTTCAATGGGGGACGTGTGCCAGCTGCAGGGGACGTGTGCCTTCAATGGGGGACGTGTGCCTTCAATGGGGGACGTGTGCCAGCTGCAGGGGACGTGTGCCTTCAATGGGGGACGTGTGCCTTCAATGGGGGACGTGTGCCAGCTGCAGAGGACGTGTGCCTTCAATGGGGGACGTGTGCCTTCAATGGGGGACGTGTGCCAGCTGCAGGGACGTGTGCTTCAATGGGGGACGTGTGCCTTCAATGGGGGACGTGTGCCAGCTGCAGGGGATGTGCCTTCAATGGGGACGTGTGCCTCAATGGGGGACTGTGCCAGCTGCAGGGGACGTGTGCCCAATGGGAGTGGCTTATGGTGCGTGTCCAGCTGCAGGGACTGTGCCTTCAATGGGGACGTGTGCCATCAGGGACGGTGCCTTCAATGGGGGACCCAACGTGTGCCACTGCGGAGTGGCTTCAATGGGGACGTGTGCCTACAATGGGGACGTGTGCCAGCTGCAAGACTGTGCCTTCAATGGGGACGTGTGCCTTCAATGGGGACGTGTGCCAGCTGCAGGGACGTGTGCCTTAATGGGGGACGTGTGCCTTCAATGGGACGTGTGCCATCATGGGGACGTGTCCAGTGCAGGGGATGGTGCCAGCGCAGGGTGTGTGCCAGCCGTAGGGGAGATGTGCCATCAATAGGGGACACGTGCCAGCGTAGAACGTGAGCACAATAGACGTGCCAGCTGTAGGGATTGTGCCAGCTGTACTGGAGTGTGCCATCAATAGGGGACGTGTGCCATCAATAGGGGACGTGTGCCATCAATAGTGGACGTGTCCATCAATAGGGGATGTGTGCCATCATAGGGAGTGTGCCAGCACTGGGGGACTTGCCAGCACTGGGACATAGGCAGCACAGGGGCTATATCCAAATAAGGGGCCATATCCAAATTAAGGGCTAATTATAGGATGAGGGGGCTATATCCAGGATGAGGGACATGTACAGGGAGGGGATGGACTAACCCGATATGATTTGTAAGATGGACACTGGCATTGTAAGATGGACCCCATTTAACATTAAAAATTATTTTTTTCTCTTTTCCTTCACCAAATTTGGGGGGTGCGTCTTATAATCAGGTGCGTCTTATAAAGCGAAAAATACGGTAAGTGCCTCTAAGTGCATTTTAAAACCTGCGTGTATGGGTGTGGTTGAAGACTTGATAAAACAAGGAATGAACTAGATGGTAAACTGGACTAGCTATCAGGTAATGTAGGGTGCTCAGTCAAAAAACAGTAATATTAACATTAAGAAAATGACGAGCACACCTATAAGTGTAGGTGCTAGCAAGAGAAAAATCATTACTATATACATATAATCCGCTGCACACTACACACTACAAGATACAAGTATGAGATATAGCATAATGGCTAAGTGTATAAAGCTAATGAAAATTTGGATGAGGAAAATTGCAAAACTGCTAAGAATCTACATAAGCAAAATGAGAATTTTAGTTAATGTAATGCATTACATATAAGCCCGATAACCAGTCTTCAAGGTATTCTCATGTATATCGGGTCCTACCATATGCCTCTGTCTGCGGTAAAAAACATGGACTTCATCTGCATATTCAAATTCTAGGGAGCAATTGACCTTGGGTTTCACTGTGTTTGAGTACTTTGACTGGTGCCCGCAGTGTTATCCTTCACTGGTCTCCACAAGGTCTGTGGGTGCTTTGTGATGTCTATCAAGCATTGCTCCCACCCAGCCAGAATCCTGCGCCACACTGATGAGGGGCAACAACCCCGAAACAGCTGTCTGTGGTTGGATACCTAGTCCATGGTAGATCCCTGGCCATATCTTCAAGCTCGCAAGGGCTGGATAGTGACTTAAGGGCTACTAATACCCTGGGCTAGGTCCTTCCCTGGTGGGATAACTGGCTGGTGTCCATGTTGTAGACTCTTAACCAAGGCTCCATGGACTTCATCTGCATATTCAAATTCTAGGGAGCAATGCACCTTGGGTTTCACTGTGTTTGAGTGCTTTGACTGGTGCCCGCAGTGTTATCCTCCACTGGTCTCCACAAGGTCAGTGGGTGCTTTGTGATGTCTGTCTATCAAGCATTGCTCCCACCCAGCCAGAATCCTGCGCCACACTGATGAGGGGCAACAACCCCGAAACAGCTGTCTGTGGTTGGATACCTAGTCCATGGTAGATCCCTGGCCATATCTTCAAGCTCGCAAGGGCTGGATAGTGACTTAAGGGCTACTAATACCCTGGGCTAGGTCCTTCCCTGGTGGGATAACTGGCTGGTGTCCATGTTGTAGACTCTTAACCGAGGCTCCATGGACTTCATCTGCACATTCACAAAGAATAGCGTAAACTACTGATCTCGTATTACAAGAAATAAACTCTTTAACCTTACACGTGATATGGCCAACTTTTACAGGGTTCATAGTGATATGTTTGACAAAATTTACAGTTACCGCATTTATGATTCCCTATTGGGCGATTCCTTTCAAGCCAGGTTCTTTCTGATACCATTCGTCTGTTCACTAGAATGTCACCTAGATTTTTACATCTTCTATGTGTTAACGGTTTTCTGATTGCAATTTCCTTCAAATGTCTGTCATTTTCTATTAAATACCAATTTCTACTAATGGCTGATCTTATAGCTCCATCCATTGGGCCATACTTGAAATTAAAAATAAACCTCCTTTCTTTTTTATTGCCCACTGTTTTTTTCCATCCCTCCTTCCAAATCTCATCCACTTTTTTTACTGCATCATTTACCAGTTTTTCAGGATTGTGCCCGCAGAAGCGCCAGCTGAGCGCGAAACGTTCGTTGTACCATCGGGGCTTCCCGGTCCTCCTTCCTTTGCACCCCCACCTGTAACACCCCTGTGATGCATTAAATGGATTGAGCACCTTTATCCTGTGTGCAGCCCTGCTCTTTTTCTAAACTGGAAGTTGGTCAAACATTTAAATAACTCACTCCTAATGTGATCGGTGTAACTGCT
Organism: Allobates femoralis; assembly: GCA_033576535.1. Taxonomy (NCBI): domain Eukaryota; kingdom Metazoa; phylum Chordata; class Amphibia; order Anura; family Aromobatidae; genus Allobates; species Allobates femoralis. The sequence continues at coordinate 168,430,182 of JARQOC010000003.1, forward strand.
TTCCTTTGGGGGGATATGTGGAGTTAGGTGGTATTGATTATTTTGCTACTTGTAACTGCTTTTCTGGGTTTGCGTTTAGTATGCGATTAGTATGGTGTGCAGTGTCACGCCACCACAGGCGTAGCTGAATAGTGAACCCAGTGGACCACGGAATATGCCGTGGAGGCTGATACCAGAAACGAGCCGGACAAGAATGTCACATAAGTGAACAGGGTTTATTGACAACCATAGCAATGAATCCCCAAGGGAGGTCCACAGGGCCAGAGCACCGGGGTTCCCCTAAGGGAGCAACAAGGAGCGGAACCCCATAGACAGGGATTGCCTGAGCGCAGCCAGAGAGGATCCAATGAACCAGCAAACCTGTGGGTCCAACCCAAAGTGGAACAGAACACAGAAACCAGGGAACCGGAGGAAAGGCATGGACGGGACTTGACGTTGCAGGAAGGTACTGGGTAATTGTCAGGCACCGGCAAGAACGCTATGGGTCTACAGGTGAGTTAGGCAGGAGTAGGGATCCAGCAGTGAAAGCAAAGATACAAAGTGTTAGAAAGTCCAAAGACACAAGAAAATGCAAGCACTTCTCAGGGACCTGATCTGGCAAGTTAACTAACAATGAACTTGCCCAGGCACCTCCCATAGGAAGTGAGGGCCTTAAGTACCCACCAGCCTCTCAGCAATTGGCTGAGAGTTGGTGTTGCAAAAAGGGTGCACTAGTCCTTTAAATTTACTACGTGCGGCACGCATGCTCGTCCTATGTGCATTCCCCCCACAACCAGGAACTGAGGAGGCGGGCGAGAAATGCCGAGGAACTGCTGCGGCCAGAGAGGACGTCGTGGGAGAGCGGGCCCAGTAAGTATGCCTGCGGGGCACATGAGGATACCAATGGCTGGATGGGACCCAATCTCCCTGCACCCCAAGAAGGGATCCCGCCGACGGCAGGGTTACACACAGTCAACTCTTTTTTATGATCATTTGTTAAAAAAAACTTCTTGAAGCAGTAAGTTGTTGCCAACACATCCATTTTTCAATGCAAGTCTCCTAAAAAGTGGGAAATTCATCACTGCTCATGTTAACATTTACAGACCAAGTGTCACGTCTCCATCTAGATCTTCTCTTGGGATTCCTGCCCCTGCCACTAGGCCCCACCGTGTTCATCTTATGGCTGGTGCTAGTCATGGAGGTGTTACATCCCCATCTCAGCTTACTCCTGCCATTCCTACTCCTGTCACTAGGCCCCGCAATGTTTACCCTATGGATGGTGCGAGTGATAGAGGTGTTACGTGCCTGTCTGAGCTTGCTCCTGCAATTCTTACTCTTGTCACTAGACCCCACCATATTCATCCTATATGTGGTGCCAATGATAAAGGAATTGCGCCTCTGCCGGAACTTCCTCCTGCGACTTTTACTCCTGTCACTAGGCATCACCATATTCACATTGTGGGTGATGCTAGTGTTAGGGGAGAAGTCCCTGCAGTAGATTTTGAAGAGCGCAGGCTTCACTCATCCACAAGGGTTGGAGTGGCTAGGACCTGTGGTGCTTCATAGTCTGATAGGGTTGATGGTTGGGTGGTCCGGGTCAGGTCATTACTTCCTGAGCTCCAGCCTATGGGGAAGGGAATATACCTGTGGTGCTTCACAGTCTGATAGGGTTGATGTGTGGGTGGTCCGGGTCAGGTCATTAGTTCCTGAGCTCCAGCCTATGGGGAAGGGCTACATATACCTTCTGCATTCTTCCTCTGCCTGTTTTTTGGACCCTTCTTCCTCTTGATTTTGTACTTCGTCTCAATATCGGTTTTAGACTCAGCTCTCTGACCTATACCTTTTGTATACCCAATTTTGGTCATTACCTCATCATACCCGGCTTGTCCCTGTTTGACGTCTATTCTTCCTCTGGACTGTTGCTATTCCTTGAGGCAGTTACCTCCTGGGCTCTGCTATAATTCCAAATCCCTGTATTGGAGTTAAAGGGTCTCTGAATTTCTTGGGATGCTGCCTTATAAAGCAGCTAACTGGTGGCATCGGACAAATGTTACATCATACAGTGGGAGGTGTGCTGTATACATTAGATACAATACACTGAAACTCCTTTATATATCACATAGGATACACTAGGTCTGATCTATAAATATCACATATGATACACTGACAATGCTAAATACATTACATATGAGACACTGAGACTGCTACATACATGGGAAACACTGAGATTTTGCATACATAACATACGAGACACCAAGACTGCTGTACATTCATCACATAGGGGACACTGAGATTGCTGTATACAGTACATCACATATGGTACACTAAAACTGCAGTATACATCACAAAGAAGACACTAACGCTGATGTATATATCACATAAAAGGCACTGTGACTGCTGTATATATCACATTGGAGACAGTGAAACTAGTACATACATCACAAAGGAGATATAGACTGCTGCATACTTCACATAGGAGACAGTGAAACTACTGCATAAAAATGCTGACTACCCTCAAAGAATGTCCTGAGGCATGAACTGTGGCGTTCATTAGTGAACACTGCATGTACATGCTATTCAGAAAAATTAAAGGGCGAGTGGCTGGAAAAGCAGGGCCAGAAACTCAAGCACTGTGGCTTGCAAGGAATCTTCTTGATGGCTGGATCAAATCACATCACCAGGCCGGAGGTTCTTCACCCTTGAGTTTGAGGTATACTTTAAAACTCTGCTGTGTACAGCATATGGGATACACTGAAATAACTTAGACTTCAGTCATCTGTGTTTGATTAAACTTAGGCTATCTGCATTAGTAGCTTCAGTTGGTGATACAAAGTCACAGATTTTGTCCAAAATGTGGTTTGTTTTTTTCATAAAATACCAGGCCTTATGATGAAAATCTGACAGGGTTAGGTAGGGATCTCGTTTTCTGCTCTGTTATAGATCCGTCACAGCGCTGAATTCCAATTTTCTCCCCCTATGACAGAACAGAATAATGGAATTCTTTTTATAGTACTAGTTTACTGCTTAGACTGGGTTCATATCAATGTCAATATTTTAGTTTTTCTTCTCAGTCATAGGAACGGAAAATGAAAATAAAGGCAATACCATATCCATCGCATGACAGACACTAAGTTCCCATCATGGTGCCTGCTATTCTACAAAGAAAAAGTAATTTATTGTGCAATCTGCTACGGCACCTTCTCATGTACCTTTGATACCACTCTTGAATAAAGAAGAGCGAGTACCGAAATGTTCGTAATCACTATACTCGTAACGATTACTTTGTAATAGGGATGAGCGAGTATGCTTGTCCCTACTCGGGACTCGCATGAATATCTCGGCACTCGGCGAGTACAGAGTATTCTCGCGATACTCTTGCTATGCTCGGGGTCCACCTCCCTGCATGTTGGCGCTCTTTACAGAGCCTGCCCACATGCAGGGATTGGCTGACAGACACTGTAATGCCACAGCCATGTTGGTTGTGGCATTACAGTGATTGGCTGCCCGCACAGCGTCATCAGGTCTTTATAAGACCTGACCACACTATGCTCATCACTCTGCTCCACAGACAGTCAGTGTAGGGAGAGGTGCTGCTGATTGAGGGACAGATTTGTGGCCTTTCAGCTAGCGTAGGCGTAGGGCTGACAATCTAATTACCACAACAGTCCTTCTGAGGACTAATAGAGCTGTATACAGGCAAGCAGGGAGGCAGGGTATATAGCAAACTTTGTTGTGCCAGTATACCAGCCTGCATCACATCTGGGGCTGGTGGACAGGTTGGAAATCTCATCCACCATAAAACAGTGCTTTTAGGGATTAATTTAGCTTTCTATAGGCAGGGGTAGGTTGTAGCGGAAATTAGGATACACCAAAACACTCTGTATTCTTGTCAGCGTTTGTGTCTGACCAGTCCACCAGCTGGGCTTTAATCTCTAATCTCAGTCCCAAACTGAAAACCAACTCTTGTCTGCATTCATTTAGCGTCTTAGTGCGGCAGGAGTGAGTTGTAGCAGAAATTAGGATACGCCAAAACACTCTGTATTCTCGTCAACGTTTGTGTCTGACCAGTCCACCAGCTGGGCTTTAATCTCTTATCTCTGTGTCCAGCTAAAAAACAACTCTTGTCTGCATTCATTTACCATTTGTGTGTGCCAGGAGTGGGTTGTAGCGGAAATTAGGATACGCCAAAACACTCGGTATTCTCGTCAGCGTTTGTGTCTGACCAGTTCACCAGCTGGGCTTTAATCTCTAATCTCAGTGTCCAGTTAAAAACCAACTCTTGTCTGCATTAATTTAGCGTCTTAGTGCGGCAGGAGTAGGTTGTAGAGTAAATTAGGATACGCCAAAACACTCTGTATTCTCGTCAGCGTTTGTGTCTGACCAGTCCACCTGCTGGGCTTTAATCTCTAATCTCAGTGTCCAGCTAAAAACCAACTCTTGTCTGCATTCATTTTGCATCTTAGTGCGGCAGGAGTGGCTTGTAGCTCCAAGTAGTATATGCCAAAACACGGTATACGCGTCAGCATTTGTGTCTCACCGTTCCAGCTGCCAGGATTAAACCGCTGTAATCTGTAATCTCAGTGTGCAGCTGAAAACCATCTTTTGGACGCCTTCATTTAGCTGTATACAGGCAGCACAACATTGAAAATGCGCAAGGCCGGTGGCAAGGGACAAGGAACTGGAAGTGATGGTGGTGCAGGCAGAGGCCGAGGGCATGTGCAAGCTCGAATTGCGCCACGACAAATGCCCACATTATCTCGCTCGACCTTCCTGTCCCAATTTCTAGGGGACCGCAGCAGTACACCACTATTAAACCAAGACCAGTGTGAACAGGTTGTTAGTTGGATAGCGGATAATGCTTCCAGTCAGTTTGGCACCACCATAAATACCCTGTCTTCCACACTGTCAAGTTGTCAGTAGCCGTGAGACTGGACCGCACATTCCACACCCTGATCCTCCTTCCTCCTTCCTCCCACCATGCTGAGTGCCCAGACCCGGACATAACTGATCCCACACTTGGACACTCTGAAGAGCTGTTCACTTATCCATTCGTAGATTCTGGCCTCTCGCCAGCTCCACTTGAAGTGGGTCATGAGGAGATCGTATGTACCGATGCACAAATATTTGAGCAGCCACGGTCTCACGAAGGCAACGGTAGGAACATGTCTCAACAAGAGGTGGATGATGAAGAGACACAATTGCCAGAAAGTCAGGAGGAGGACCAGGGTGCGGAAGTGGAAGACAACGTGGTGGATGATCCAGTAACTGACCCAGCCTGGCAGGAGGACATGCAGAGCGAGGACATCAGTGCACAGCTCCTATCTCTAACCACATCACTTGGCCTCTCATAGCTCTCAACCTCTGAGACACACAAGGGTGGTAATACATTTAACCTGGTCTTTACCTGAGTCTGCTCAACCTCCTCCCTAGATAATTAATCTCTTCCGCTCTCTGACCACAGCATTCTCTCCTTCACGCTCACTAACCCTCACCCACCACAGCCCACCCCTACATATCAAACATCCAGAAATCTACAGGCCATTAACCCTCATGAACTCACAGTCCCCAATCTCCTCATTCTCCTGTCCAGATCTGGCAGTGAATCACTATAATAACACTCTCAGAAGGACCCTGGACCAAGTAGCGCCCCTCACCCTCAGAACCTCCAAACATAGAACAAAACAGCCCTGGCTCACATCACAAACTCGATAGCTCCAGCGATGCTCTAGGAGTGCTGAACGCCTATGGAGGAAAACTCGCTCACCAGAAGACTTTATCCATTATAAATTCATGCTAAAAACCTACAGGTCTGCCCTCCACCTTGCCAAACAAACCTACTTCACCACCCTGATTTCCTCACTATCCAACAATCCAAAAAAACTCTTTGACACCTTTCACTCTCTCCTCAGTCCTAAAGTGCAGGCATCCATTACTGCCCTGTGTGCTGATGATCTGGCCTCTTACTTTATGGAGAAAATAGACCACATCCACCAGGAAATCAGCTCCCAGTCTCCAAGCGCTGCCACTCCCATTCTTCCCCACATCTCGTCCTGCTCACTCTCCACATTTGACCCAGTTACAGAAGAAGACGTTGCCAGGCTCCTCTCTTCCTCTCGTCCCACTACATGCACCACTGACCCCATTCCCTCACACCTATTCCAGTCTCTCTGTCTGGTTGTCATCACTCACCTAACCAAAATCTTCAACCTCTCCCTCTCTTCTGGCATCTTCCCCTCCTCTTTCAAACACTCGATCATTATTCCATTATTAAAGAAAGCTTCTCTCGTCCCATCCTGCACAAATAACTACAGACCAGTCTCCAATCTCTCCTTCATCTCTAAACTCCTGGATTGCCGGGGCTACTCCCGCCTCACCCGTTACCTCTCCGATCACTCTAGTATCCGCCCCTTTTTTACCGTGGAAACAACTAAAACCCTTACCATGGCCCTACTCCCACTCCCGCTTTGATTATTGCAATTCTCTATTAATTGTCCTCCCCCTCTCTAAACTTTCCCCTTTACAGTCCATCCTTAATGCAGCAGCCAGGATCACCTACCTGGCCAATCGTAACTCAGATGCCTCAGCTCTGTGCCAGTCATTGCACTGGCTGCCTATACACAACAGGATAAAGTTCAAATTGCTTGTTCTCACCCACAAAGCTCTTCAAAATGCAGCACCCCCCTACATCTCCTTCCTCATCTGTCTATCACCCCACCCGTTTTCTACGTTCTACAAATGACCTTCGACTAACATCTGCACTAATCCAATCCTCCCACTCCAGCTCCAAGACTTTCCCCGAGCTGCACCAATTCTCTGGAATGCTCTATCCCAAGAAATCAGGACCATCCACAACTTGCATGGATTCAGACGCTTAATAAACACACATCTTTTCAAGGCGGCCTATCATGCTCCTTAACAAAATTCCTTTGTACTGTACATAGCCCATTCACTATCTCTCTCGACATAACTCTTCTTCATACTCCACCAAATTCAAAAGCTCTACACAGATAGTCTGGTGACCATTCATGTAAATTTATTTCTATCCCCCATTTCCTCAAAATGCCTGGACCATCAGTGTAATAAGCCCCTGCACTTTGTGTAACCACTATCTCGTTGTAGATTGTAAGCTCTTTTGAGCAGGGTCACCTTTATTTTTACTTTATCTATTGTATTGTATTTTTTACATTGATTCTGTGCTTATTGAATTGTTTCCTATTATTGTACTGTATTCTTTCTCTACTGGAATTACTGTATTATATTGTGCATGTTCTTACTGTATCATACTGCGTATTTTCATCTATTACCCACTGTATTGTAAAGCACTGCGGAATATGTTGGCGCTATATAAATAAAGATTTATTATTATTATTATTATTATTATGTATTAATACCCTATTTTGGAAACAAATCCATAATTCCCATGTTTTCTCATCACTCTTCCACTTATAAACTTATTGGTCAACTTACTAAGACTGGAAAACTGGCACTGAATATTACTGTGACCTGCGATTACATGATGCCAATTTGCATTTACATAAACTGGAATTCAAGAACAAGGATTAGATGTTCCCTCAGCTTACTCAAGAGAATATGTGATGTTTGTGCCTTGTATGCAATTTGCCTCATTTTCTGTCTCGAGTGATGAAAGAAAATCTTTCAACCAAATGCAAACCAGTCAAAAAGATGTACGGTATTCCTAAAACTAAGTAAGACATGGTGGCTTGTTGAGTATCATAGATGAATGTCATTTTCATTTTTGCTCCTGTATTAATGCAGTTGTCCAAATAGGTGACAATAGCCTGTCACATGTAAGATAGTAAGACTAAACAGAATTTGTCAGCAGGATTTCACACCCAAACTATTTATATATGCATGTAGCTCTTTCAAAGACAAATCCTACAATACCTTGACATGGCTAATCAATTCATTCCCTACTGAGAAATCAGTGTTTAAATTCATATGCTACAGGACTATAGTAGATATGAAGCCACTGTCACTCCAGCTCTTTTTTCCACCCAGCATTGTCTCCTTCTGCTTGACTTATAGCATTGACACTGTGTGATCTCAGGCAAAGCAGCCATTGGTCAAGCAGGAGGGGGCGGCACTGTGTGGGGAATAGAGCTGGAGTGACACAGGCTTCAGATCTACAAAGCTTCTTCACCATAATATTCAGAGAGAAAAAAAATCAAACACTAAAAGGGGTAAAATGTCCTAGTAGACTGAAAATAGTGTTAAAAATGATTACATACAAAAGGCTAGTTAGGACAAATTGGTATACATTTAGAAACTGAAAGAAAGAAATAAACGTCAAAAAAGTCTATATTTGAGAATATAAACAAACTTCTGACCGAGGTCAAAAAGATTGGGAGAAAATTCCAAATATGCAAATTCTTTATTAAAGTCAATATAACATGAACATCACAAAGCACTCACTGATCTCAGGGAGACCAGTCAAGGAAAACACTGCGGGGAGCCGTCTAAGGCGCTCACACATTGAAATCCATCATGCATTGTCCCCTGGGAATTTGAATATGCAAATGGAATCCATGGAGCCTCGATTAAGAGTCTCAAACATGGGACTAGCCAGTTATCCCTCCAGGGAAGGACCTAGCCCTGGTCTCTGCAAGGATTCCACCCCAGGGCTAGATCTTTCCCTGGAGGGATATCTGGCTAGTCCCGTGTTTGAGACTCTTAATCGAGGCTCCACAGACTCCATTTGAATATAACTTGAACAGGCACATAGAGAAAAGACTTACAAAAAACACAGAAACCCTTCAAACCCGAGGAAAGAAGGAGAACACCCCCATGTCCAAAGCTACTAATAATTCAATAATTCTACAAGATTACCAGAGTCAAACTGCTAAACAATAAGGCTTTATAATAATTATGGTTGTAAGCTCTCCAAAACATACCCCATAGTCATGGTATCCTGACTATTATTGGCCAATAATCCATTGACCAGACATACCAATGTCTGACATATGGAAAGGCTATGATGCACCCCAGGGTTATGTGGACTCGGTTATCTGGACTCTCAGCTGGTGGTCAGCTTTAAAAAAGGGGGAAAATGAAAAGGGAATAGTTATAGTTTGTCGTGACGCCACCTGCAGATTCTGGTGATGGGACACCAGCGCCGCTTCAGACGGCGATGGTACTGCAGCTTTGATGGATCAGCTCTCTGCAGGTGCACTGATGATGTAGGTGCAGTCGGTGAAGGTAGATTGTCAGCAGTGCAGTAATAGAACAAACACACGGAGACTTGGTTCCTCTACCTGGGTACTTTACTGGAACAGTTCTGATGACAATGCAGTTCACAGTAGAAAACAGTCTTTTGCATGAGGTAGCTGGCCGGGTAGTCACAGCGGGCTGCAAGGTCTCTCGGAGTCTCCCGTGGTATGCCTTCTCTTGACTATCCCAGGTCCTGCTGCTGATTCTTGTCCTCGCACTACCCTCTTACTACCAGGCCCATTAGGGGTGTTGAGTTCCCAACTTCCCAGCTCTTAAGAAGGGGGGGTCTTCGACCTTTAGGTGGGCAATCCTGGTGTGGTAGTGCTGTATGGACAGGTTGTCGGGGCCGGTACACTGACCCGCGACGGCCGGTATTGGCGGCTGAGGGGCTAGACTCCCTGCACCGCGTCCTCGGAGCCAGCTCCCCGTGGTGGACCAGGGTTTCCCCCGGAGTATGGGCACTCCGGTAAGGGCATTCCCTCTCTCTTTTCCTTGGCTGCCTTTTCCTCTCTCAGGCCCCCTCTCTCGGAGACTCCTTTCCTCTCTTAGGGCTCCCTTTCCTTCTTGTCCTCAGGGCAAACTAGAGCTCCCCATTTTTCTACTTCCCTCCTCCCCTTACTCTCCCCCCAGGGACTGGGCTCCAACCATTTGCCTAGGCTCGAGTGTTGGAGTGCCGGGGTGGGAGCCTCCTTCAAATCTTGTATTCCCACTGTGACAGGGATAACCGCACACTCTTTTATGGGTGCAGTACCCCAACTGTGATGCCTGACCAGTGGGGCGCCACATCTACAAAGCCAGGGAACCAATAGACTACAAGGATATACTTATATACAAAACTAAAAGACACTTATATAAGGTTATGAACCCCCAGATACAAAAAACTAAAAGACACTTATATAAGGTTATGAACCCCCAGATACAAAAAACTAAAAGACACTTATATAAGGTTATGAACCCCAGAGAATCCAGGTTAACCAGGGCTAGTCAATTTTGTATGACTTACAGCAATGCAATTTAGTTTTTCCTGTTACCTATAACTAGTAGAAGCAACTTGCTAGTGAACTTACCAGAATGATTTCAGATGGTAAAAGAAACTTAGTCACTGGCCAACAAGATGTACACAATATATTTAGGGGACTCAGTAAATATCAGCATTACTACCCATATATACCGACCTTATAGATACTTTGCTGCACAGGGAAAAGGGGGTGCACACCAGCTCCTACACGTGTTTCACAGCCGCTTCATTAGTGGTGTGTGCCCCCTTTTCCCTATGCAGCAACATATCTATATACATCTTCTTGGCCAGTGGCTGTTTCTTTTACTAGTTATTCTAGTTTCTTCCCTAGTTATTACCCAAACACTGACCCCGCTTCTTACTATCCTTTTGCTCAGCCCCTTTGTCTTTATACAATACATTCCTTGAATTGTGACCACGGATTGTGACCTGACTACGCCTTTGTCTTACCCCTTTTAGTTATTACCATCCCTCCTGCGATCTCACATGGAACCCATTGACTTCCCAGACCCATGACTAGCCTGTGAGTGGTGACTAGCATCACACCAATATTTTCTGGAGTGCATAATCTAAGCTGAAATTGGTCACCTTTGTCATTGCCATTCCCTTATACATGAGTGATACAAATCACTTCTTGAAACTTCTGGAGGGTAGCAATGGCCCATGAATTCTTTTATCCCTTATAAAATGGTTAACGTTTCCTTGGTTAGGACCATATGAAACAGCACTAAATAATAAAGTTCAAAACTTTGATGGATTTAAGAATAATGAATATGTGTGTGTTTTTGTGTATGTATAAGCTTATTTTCATCTAAAGGCATCAGAACATTTGCACTTTTGACCTTAGTATACCCATTAATTTCCCTTGCGTATTATGTTATGCTAGATATATATAGTATACTATTAATCTTATCTTCTGACTTTTGTCATGATTCCAAGCTTTTTTAAGTTTTAAATCCCCTGAGGGACAAAAAAAAATGCCTGTTTGGGATGGCATACTAAGCATTTTTAAGTCAAACTATATATTGCAAGATTTTATGATTCTAACTGTATTCAGTGGTAATAAGTGAATCTGCCAAAATTGAAATGTATTCAGTGCAAATCCAATGTACTTTTTTTATTCCTCGTGGTTTCCCATGTCATATGTATCCTGAGTGTTACAAAGAGTAGAAAGTGCTAGTGCGGAAAGAAAAACAAAAAAGAAATCACACCAAAAATGCTATCAGAACCAATTCTATTGTGTCACAGTGTGGATACCTGCAGAAAACATGCAGAAAAAAAGTAGCGATTTCCACTATGTGTGAATACAGCTTCAATGTTACATTTTTAACATTTTTTTATGATTGAATAGAGAAAAAAAATTAATCATGCCATTTTTTTACGCCATTTACCAATCACTGTATATCTACAATCTGCCCTGTCTACAATGGAGCAGGTTGTGGGTTTGAATCCGAGATCATAAGAAAAGAAACAAATAGTTTATTTAAATGAATGTAAGTGTGTGCAAACCAAAAATATACCATCCCCATCCCTAAAGAGGAGAAGCTATGGAGTAATGAGGATGGACAGAGATAAGACTTAGTGCAAAGTGAGATTGGAAGTCAGAACAGAGCCCTGATATCTGGGGATGGTGTGATTGCACCCTCAAATTGGGACAGTCCTGCTGGAACCGGGTCGGTTGGGAGCTGTAACTACAGTAAGAAAAAACACTATCAGAGCACTTTCTGAATGTAATAACAGTTTCTATCACCATCTGCTGCAAAAAACAATTTTGCAAAGGGTAATCTACTCTATAATTGCCGTAGGCATTTTCGTGTCGGACCCCGAAAACGCCGTGGCTTTGTCACTCTGTGACGTCACCACGCGCGAGCAATGGCCGCGAAGCGGCCATTGCGAGTCGCTGGCCGAAAATAGAACCAGAGGCTCGGCCACAAAGTTAGCGATTTACCGCTGAGGTAGCGCGAGCAATGGCCGCGAGGCCATTGCGAGTCGCTACCTCAGCCGCCACACCTGCCGCAAGTCCCCCTATACTTTCTATGGGGATCCATTGCGAGTCGCTGTGTAGCGCGAGCAATGGCCGCAAGGCCATTGCGAGTCGCCACCTCAGCCACCGCACCTGCCGCAAGTCCCCCTATACTTTCTATGGGGATCCATTGCGAGTCGCTGTGTAGCGCGAGCAATGGCCGCGAGGCCATTGCGAGTCGCTACCTCAGCCGCCGCACCTGCCGCAAGTCCCCCTATACTTTCTATGGGGATTACCGCAACCGCGCCGCAAGTGTAACGGTTATGCGGCGAACGCGGCAGATGCGGTTACACTTGCGGCGCGGTTGCGGTAATCCCCATAGAAAGTATAGGGGGACTTGCGGCAGGTGCGGCAAGTGCGGTTTTGCACTTGCGGCAAGTGCGGTAGCGAAAAAAAACGCTGTCAGCCGCGGTTTTTTTCGCGGCCACACCTGCCGCAAGTGCAAAACCGCATTTGCCGCACCTGCCGCAAGTCCCCCTATACTTTCTATGGGGATTACCGCAACCGCGCCGCAAGTGTAACGGTTATGCGGCAAACGCGGCAGATGCGGTTACACTTGCGGCGCGGTTGCGGTAATCTCCATAGAAAGTATAGGGGGACTTGCGGCAGGTGCGGCAAGTGCGGTTTTGCAGGTGCGGCAAATGCGGTTTTGCACTTGCGGCAAGTGCGGCCGCGAAAATCTTAAAAAAAATTTAAAAATATTCTACAGCTCACAGCTATAAAATAAAAATGCTAATAATAATGATATTAATGCTATTAATACTGCTATTAATGCTACTAATAATGCTATTCATGATATTAATAATGTTATTAATTCTATTAATGCTATTAATAATGCTATTAATGCTAATAATACTGCTAATAATGCTATTAATACTGCTATTAATGCTACCAATAATGCTATTAATGCTATTAATAATGTTATTAGTGCTATTATTAATGCTAATAATAATGCTGTTAATGCTAATAATAATGCTAATAATGCTATTAATATTGCTATTAATGCTACTACTAATGCTATTAATCATGTTATTAATGCTATTATTAATGCTATTAATGCTAATAATGCTATTAATGCTAATAATTATGCTATTAATGCTAATAATGCTAATAATAATGCTATTTGTGGTATTATTAATGCTATTAAGGCTAATAATCATGCTATTTATGCTATTCAAAATGCTATTAATGCTAATAATATTGATATTAATGCTCTTTATGCTAATACTAATGCTATTAATGCAATTATTTATGCTATTAATTCTATTATTTATGCTATTAATGCTATTAATAATGCTATTAATGCTAATATTAATGCTATTAAGGCTAATAATCATGCTATTAATGCTATTCTTAATGCTATTAATGCTAATAATATTGCTATTAATTTTATTAATGCTATTATTTATGCTATTAATGCTATTATTTATGGTATTAATGCTATTCATAATGCTATTAATGCTATTAATAATGCGATTCTTGCAATTAATAATGCTATTAATGCTATTAATGCTATTAATTATGCTATTAATGCTATTAATGCTAATATTAAGGCTATTAATGGTAATATTAATGCTATTAATGCTATTACTGCTAATAATAATTCTATAAATGCTACTAATTATGCTATTAATGCTAATATTAATGCTAATAATGCTAATAATCATGCTATTAATGCTATTAATAATGCTATTAATGCTATTAATGCTAATACTGCTATTAATAATGCTATTAGTGCTAATAATAATGCTATTAATGCTAATAATTATGCTATTAATGGTAATATTAATGCTAATAATGCTAATAATAATGCTAATAATGCTATTATTAATGCTATTAAGGCTAATAATCATGCTATTCATGCTATTAATAATGCTATTAATGTTATTAATGCTAATATTAATGCTATTAATTCTATTATTAATGCTATTAATGCTAATAATAATAATGCTATTAATGCTAATAATTATGCTATTAATGCTAATATTAATGCTAATAATGCTAATAATAATCCTATTAATGCTATTAATAATGCTATTAAGGCTAATAATCATGCTATTTATGCTATTCAAAATGCTATTAATGCTAATAATATTGCTATTAATGCTCTTTATGCTAATACTAATGCTATTAATGCGATTATTTATGCTATTAATTCTATTATTTATGCTATTAATGCTATTAATAATGCTATTAATGTTATTAATAATGTTATTAATGCTATTAATGCTAATATTAATGCTATTAATGCTATTAAGGCTAATAATCATGCTATTAATGCTATTAATAATGCTATTAATGCTATTTTTAATTCTATTAATGCTATTAATAATGTTATTAATGCTAATAATGCTATTACTCCTCATAATAATGCTATTAACGCTATTATTAATGCTATTTATGGTAATAATGCTATTAATACTAATAATAATACTATTATTAGTACTATTATTGCTATTAATAATGCTATTAATGCTAATAATAATGCTGTTAATGCTAATAATTATGCTATTAATGGTAATAATAATGCTATTAATGCAAATAATATTGCTATTAATGCTATTATTAATGCTATTAATGCTAATACTAATGCTATTAATGCTATTATTTATGCTATTAATGCTATCATTTATGCTATTAATGCTATTATTAATGCTATTAATGCACATACTAATGCTATTAATGCTATTCGTAATGCTATTACTCCTATTAATACTGCTCTTAATGCTATTAATACTGCTATTAATGCTCTTAATACTGTTATTAATGCTCATAATACTGCTAATAATGCTATTAATACTGCTATTACTGCTAATAATAATGCTATTGCTAATATTATTGCTATTGATGATGCGATTATTATTTAAAAATCTTTAAAAAAACAATAAACATATTCTAGACACCCGATGCATTTGCATCGGGCTCACAGCTAGTTCTATATATTTGTATATTATGTGCATGATAAAACATGGTAAAAGAAGATCTTGGCTGTCAGCTGTCAGTCACAGTCCTGGGGGCAAGAGGGGGGCTATGAAAGTGAAAACTGATGAAGCACAAACCTGCTGGAGCCAGTGCTTAATATGATATACATATGACCAGAATAAACGCCTTATAGTACCTTCATTTTAATAGATGCTTTTCCCCTTTTTTAGTTATTTATTTTTTGGGAGACCATTGCTTTGGGGACTTCCATGATTATGGTTAAACTCTCCGGTCATTAACTGATCATCTGACCAAATGACCCAATTAGCACCATCTTGTTCTCCAAGTTCTGCACCCTATGAGAAATGCTGGATACAGATATGGAAATAAGAACATAAATGCTTCAATCTTGCTCAAGGAATTTCATGCTAAGCTTCCTTTTTGTGCTATGACCAATTCATCTGGGAGAAGCCCCAAGAAGGGGTGGTATGCACCTGTCTCGGATATCCCAGGATCCACCTCCTTCTCCCTGATCTGCTGCCCTTTGTTGTGCTCTGTGTTGGGATTTGCAAGTTGCACAGTATCATTATCAACCTCCTGTGCTTTTATTCTGCAAGATTATTTCTTGCTGCACAACTTTGGCTTTAGCAGCTACCTGCTGAATACCTTCTCCTGAATCCTCACCCAGCTGCAAGACCTCACAGACTGTATTAGACTCATTCACTCAGCTATGCTATACATCTGTTCTCATGTGTTCTCCAGTGTGCCAAGTTCTTGCTTCATATCTCCCTTTCTGTCTGCTGCATCAACATCCAGGGCCCATGTGCCTACCTGTTCCTCAGGCTTCATGGATCCACCTCACCAGGTTAGCCCAACAAGGCCCTAAGGCCACGTGCACACGCTGAGTATTTGTAGAGTTTTTTACCTCAGGATTTGTAGCCAAACCCAGGAGTGGATGATTAAATACAGAAGTGGTGCAGGTGTTTCTATTAGACTTTTCCTCTGATTGCTCCACTTCTGGTTTTGTCTACAAATCCTGAGGTAAAAACTCACCAAATACTGAACGTGTGCACATGGCCTTATGGTGTTACCCATTTAGTCTCCAGACTAATCTTTGGTATCATTTCAACCAAGATAAAAGTGGGACACATTACTGAAAAGTATAGACTTCCATTCCAGCCTTTATTGTCTTTTTGTTCTGCACCAAGTTAGCCTTTGAGAGTGGTGGAATGAGGTAAATGAAACATTTATTGTTGCATGTCAGGCTTGTAGTCCAATGTTGTGTAAATCCTTAATTGTTTAATTGTTTAAACACTGTTTGATGCTTCACGTGTGGTATGTGGCATCCAATGTCACCTGCAATACAGAATGAATCACTAGTCGCCATTTTTAATCTGTCCCTATAGTTGAGCAGTGCTAACATCTCCGTCTACTTGTATAGGGATCTGCCAAGTGATATATCAAGGCCTTTAAGTTCAAGGATTCTGGATATTTTTCAGATCTCAGCCATACCTGAGACTTCCTCAATTTGGATATCATCTTTCTTAGTGTCTGAATTTTCAGTGTTGAGACGTGTATTATGTGTATTTTAAAATTATGTTCACTTTTCAATTTTTTCAAAGTATAAATATGAAAATAGTGAACAAAAGGAAACAGATTTAAATTGATAAGGCGTTTTTTTCACATAAACATAATAGCAAACAACTCTGACACGAGTCGGTTTCACAATACAATTAATGGTCTAATATATCAAAAACCTTTGGGTCATGAAAGGTTGTACCACTGATACTGGAGTGTAGGAAAACAGGTCAGCTCTTATAAGCCTTCTTATTAATCACTAGTCCAGCAGCATTAGGCCCAGAGCAAAAAAAACAACAACATGTAATAACATGTTGTTTAGATGTGAGCAAACATGATGGAAAAAAATGTAATCAACCAGTATTAAAATTCATGGCTGGGCAACAATGGAAAGACAAAACAGCAATATATGGAGAGAAAGCTTTAAATATAACAGTGGGAAATACATACTCAGCTAAAGGTAACATGCATATAACACGCTGAAAATATTTGGAATTAAACATCCATAAGATATATATTTAAAGGCCTTGTCCTTGAGACAAGGTTCTGCAGTCACACTATGTGTAATGCGCATGCTGTCATGATTCACCGGCACTGCCAGTGATAGCGATCACGTGACTGTATGGCCACATGCATACAAAGAGTATTTGGAGAGTTTTCTTACCCCAGTGTTTGTTGCCAAAACCAGGAGTGGAACAATCAAAGGAAAAGTAGAATAGAAACACGTCACCACTCCTGTATTTATCACCCACTCCTGGTTTTGGCTACAAACACTGATGTAAACTACTAAATGTGTGAACGTGGCCTGAGTATGTTATTCACTTCTGTTGATAAAAAGCTGAATGTGTCTAGTTGGCACATGATGGCAAGTTTGTAAATTGTATACAGGTGATCACGTGACTGCTGTCCACATGGGCAATACCAGTAAAAATTGAAAGTGTGTGCACTGCACGCTGTAAAGATTCTGCAGTCACATAAAGTGCCTGCCGAATTTTGACCTAAACCTGGACAACCTTATTAAAGTTTAATGTGTAAGGCTAGGGTCACACTTAAAACTTGAATTGTGTTCACCGCATCCAGATCCGGATACGGTGAACGCAATTGCGGTCCCACACATTTTTAATGAAAAATGTGTAGAGGGAACCGCATTGCGATAACCGGATTGCTCAGGATGTGTGATCCTGAGTAATGCGGTTACCATCTACTTTGCTTATCCTGGCTGCCGCCGGGATAAGCAAAGTGCTTAAAGGGAACCAACCACCTCAGATCACCCTAATACACAGTTAGTACATGTCCCTGCACCCTAAGGATACCTTTCCAGCACTGTTTTTGTGTAAAATCTTGCATTAGTATAACTGATATAAAGAGTTTATAAACTTACTAGCCTGGAGACATCTGGGCGTATCCCTCCTTCTGTTATACTTCAGGGCTGTGCATTGCATGGCTGCGCTCCCCCTCCCTCCGTGCCTGCTGCCCTGCCCTGATGGGCGTGATCGTTATCTCCTCTGCACAGAGGGAGGGGGAGCACAGCCATGCAATGAATGCACAGCCCTGAAGTATAACAGAAGGAGGGATACGCCCAGATGTCTCCAGGCTAGTAAGTTTATAAACTCTTTATATCAGTTATACTAATGCAAGATTTTACACAAAAACAGTGCTGGAAAGGTATCCTTAATGTGCAGGGACATGTACTAACTGTGTATTAGGGTGATCTGAGGTGGTTGGTTCCCTTTAAACTGCTAAAAAAGCTGTAATGTTAATATTAATTTTCGCCAACATGTCTCTAGGGGTGCCCACCCCCCTAGAGACATGCTACTCACTCAGGTGGGCATGTCAGGGGTTAATTCCTCATGTACAGTATTGCCGAGTCCTGTCGGCTCTGTACAACTTTTATCAATGAACCTGGCGGGTACAGCCCATAGATCTTACTGTATAAGCCTTCAAGACCTCGGACAGCACACATACTATACCTACAATAGGTATAGTATGCGCAGCTGTCAGAGGAGCCCCCGGGTTCATTGATAAAAGTTGTACAGAGCCGACAGGACTCGGCAATACTGTAAACGAGGAATTAACCCCTGACATGCCCACCTGAGTGGGTAGCATGTCTCTAGGAGGGGTGGGCACCCCTAGAGACATGATGGCCAAAATTAATATTAACATTACAGCTTTTTTAACAGTTTAAGCACTTTGCTTATGCCGGCGGCAGCCGGGATAAGCAAAGTAGACGGTAACCGTATTGCTCAGGATTACAGATCCTGAGCAATCCAGTTATCGCAATGCGGGGCACAGAACCGCTCCGAAAACTGCAGCCTGCATGATTTTCACGCAGGCTGCAGAGCCGGAGGCAGTAACTAAAAAAATTGCTTGTAAAGCAATACAGTTTTTATAATAGGCTCCTATGAGGAGCGTTTCCTGCTCCAGTTTTGAGCTTTTTAAAGCTCAAAACCGGATCAGGTTTTAAAAAATAAAACGGATGTGTGACCCTAGCTTAACACAAAGTTTTACTTGTAATGTAAGTTTATATTGTTTTCTGTAGTTCTAAATATTGTAGTATTGTGTTGCACCATTAGACTTTCTTAGCTTCCATTAAGTTTAAAGGAAACCTATTAGCTGATTCACACTGTCCAAACCAAAATTATTACAGCGATCCAAGATTTACTTTGGAAAGTTGCATTTAAGATGAATAGTTCATGGATGACCCACAGAAGTGTATTTCTGCCCTATTACCCATGACTGATAGGTCTCTACCGCTGTGTGTGGATTTGTATACTTACAACATGCACTATAGGCTGAGACTTCCTTTGGAGCTAGGACCAGCATATCGCTGTGCACACCCAAGTACATCCTGGGCCTTGTCATGACTGGATGTCTTGGTCTAGCTTGAAGATTCTTGGACTTTCAGCACAAAGCAGTGTAAAAAGACCTGTGGTCCTTACAGGGAACAGTGAGCAGCAGAGGTGAGGTGAGTATTGTTTATAATTTTGTACATCTTACATTTATTATGTTCCAGGGTCTCTCCAGACTCAATCTAACATATACTTACCTTAAATTGTCCGTCATCCACTTCCGTCCGGACGTCCTCGAATCCCATAATCCACCACGCCACATCGGAAGTACACTGACCGCCATATTGGAACACCCAAGTGATGGATGTTTCAATATGGTGATAGTGGTGCACTCCCACTGCCTGACATCCCCACACCCCTGCCGACCACAGTCCGGTAAACGCTCCTCCCTGGCCCACTCTCAGCAGTCCACCCGGTCTCCCCCACCACCGGTCTCCTCACTGCCACTCAGACCCCCCCGGCTCCACCGCTTAGACCCCCCTTCCCTGGACTCACCGCTCGGGTTACCCTCTCGACTCCGCCGCTCGGACCCCCGCACCCCGACACCGCCGCACAGTGCTTACCACTGCAGGAGCTGGGTTAGCGCTGTAATGCTGAAGAAGCTGTAGTTACTCTGTGGAATCACATGATAGGGCGGTGTCACGTGACCCCCGCATCACTCAGGTTCTTAAGCCTGAGTCTGTAACACAGCCTCTTCAGCCTACGGCGGTAACCGAGCTCCTGCAGCGGTAAACACAGAGTGGCAGGGAGGTCCGTTGTGTGTGGATGTGTCTATGTATGTGTACGACTGTGTGCGTATGTATATGTATGTGTGTGTATATGTATATATGTGTATGTTTATATGTATGTATATGTATGAGTGTCTATATATGTGTGTATTATGTGATCCACCGTGTATGTGTGTGTGCCACATGACGCAGCGGGTCAGATCATACATATATATACACGCCGGGTCACGTCACACACACATATATATACACACACGCAGCAGGGACATACACATACATATACATACACACTTCGGGTCACGTGACACGGCCAGGACGTAAACATACACACAGACATACATATATACCTACGGGACCCACATAGATATACACAATTGCAGTGGGGACATATGTGTAAATATGCACATATATATATACATGCACACATGGGTTGCAGCAAGTCTACATATACACAAGATCGTGACACACACATATATATATACAGTGTTGGCCAACGGTATTGACACCCCTGCAATTCTGTCAGATAATACTCAGTTTCTTCCTGAAAATGATTGCAATCACAAATTATTTGGTATTATTATCTTCATTTAATTTGTCTTCAATGAAAAAACACAAAAATAATTGTTCCAAAGCCAAATTGGATATAGTGCAACACCAAACATAAAAAAGGGGGTGGACAAAAGTATTGGCACTGTTAGAAAAATCATGTGATGCTTCTCTAATTTGTGTAATCAACAGCACCTGTAACTTACCTGTGGCACCTAACAGGTGTTGGCAATAACTAAATCACACTTGCAGCCAGTTGACATGGATTAAAGTTGACTCAACCTCTGTCCTGTGTCCTTGTGTGTACCACATTGAGCATGCAGAAAAGAAAGAAGACCAAAGAACTGTCTGAGGACTTGAGAAACCAAATTGTGAGGAAGCATGAGCAATCTCAAGGCTACAAGTCCATCTCCAAAGACCTGAATGTTCATGTGTCTACCGTGCGCAGTGTCATCAAGAAGTTTAAAGCCCATGGTACTGTGGCTAATCTCCCTAGATGTGGACGGAAAAGAAAAATTGACAAGAGATTTCAATGCAAGATTGTGCGGATGGTGGATAAAGAACCTCGACTAACATCCAAACAAGTTCAAGCTGCCATGCAGTCCGAGGGTACAACAGTGTCAACCCGTACTATCCGTCGGCGTCTGAATGAAAAGGGACAGTATGGTAGGAGACCCAGGAAGACCCCACTTCTTACCCGGAGACATAAAAAAGCCTGGTTGGGGTTTGCCAAAACTTACCTGAGAAAGCCTACAACGTTTTGGAAGAATGTTCTCTCTTTTTGGGCAAAGGCATCAACATAGAGTTTACAGGAGAAAAAAAGAGGCATTCAAAGAAAAGAACACGGTCCCTACAGTCAAACATGGCGGAGGTTTCCTGATGTTTTGGGGTTGCTTTGTTGCCTCTGGCACTGGACTGCTTGACCGTGTGCATGGCATTATGAAGTCCGAAGACTACCAACAAATTTTGCAGCATAATGTAGGGTCCAGTGTGAGAAAGCTGATGGATGTTCCAATATGGCACCGGCTGGTCACCGCTGGACCCCCCCACAGTGACATCCCACCCCGTCACCCCCACTGAGACCCCTGTGGTGTGCCTTGGATCATGTGCCGTTCCCTTTCTTCTCCAAACTTTTTTCTTCCCATCATTCTGGTACAGGTTGATCTTTGTCTCATCTGTCCATAGAATACTTTTCCAGAACTGAGCTGGCTTCTTGAGGTGTTTTTCAGAAAATTTAACTCTGGCCTGTCTATTTTTGGAATTGATGAATGGTTTGCATCTAGATGTGCTTCGCCGTATTTCTGGAACCAGCTGGATCCAGCAGGCAACGACGGGCTGCCCCCAACCCCCAGGTGCCTATTTGTACCTGGCCGGACACAAGAATATAGGGGAGCCCTTTTTTTTTAATTATTTCATGAATTTCATGAAATAATAAAAAAAAAATGCGTGGGGCTCCGCGCAATTTCTATGTCTAGACAGGTACAGCTAAGCAGCTGGGGGCTGGAATCCGCAGCGCAGGGAGGCCCAAGCTTTCTGGGCACCCCCCGCTGCAAATTGCAGCCCGCAGCCGCCCCAGAAGATGGCGTGTTCATTGAAGCGCCATCCTCTGGCGCTGAACCCCGCTCTTCCAGCGGCCCTGGTGGCGGTGGCACACTGGGTAATAAAGGGGTTAATACCAGCTTTGTTATACAAGCTGGTATTAAGCCCGAGATTCTTAATGTCAGGCCACGTTTGACCTGGCCACTAAGAATCTCCAATAAAGGGTTAAAAAAACACAATACAGAGAAAAATTTTTATTAGAAATAAAAAAAAAAGCCATTAGGGACTCCATCTTTAATTAAAAAAATCCTCGTCCGTCCGACGTAGTCCAAAACGCGATGTCCTCTCTGCTACATTCCCTGTGCATAGATATAGATGTCTATGCACAGGGAATGAGCAGACTGAGAACAATCGCAGCTCTGCTACATCATCTCTGTGAGCAGGTGGGCTCTAGGACCCCGGAGCTGCGGCAGCCTGCACAGAGCTGACAGCCGGACTCAGCTCGCAAAGTAACAGCAGTTACTTTGCGAGTTTCCCTGCGATTACTTGCACAGTAATGAGACCAATGCAAGTCAATGGCAATCCTAGTTTTGTCAGAGTCTCTGACAAAACTAGGATTGCCATTGATTTGCATTGGACTCGTTGCTGTGCGAGTAATCGCTGGGAAACTCGCAGAGTACCGAGTCCTGCGAGTCACTTACTACTCGCCGAGTAACGAGTCCTAGCGAGAAGATTCGCCCATCCCTAGTATTAACCCCTTTATTACCCAGTCTGCGACCGCTGCACGGCAACTGGAGCAGCCGGGTAACCGCCAGTTTTGGCGTCTCTTATAGAGGCGCCAATTCTGGGGTGGCTGCTGTCTGCAATTTTCAGCATGGGGGGCCCAGAACGCTTGGGCATCACCACGCTGTGAATTTCAGCCCCCAGCAACCTGGGTTACCTTGGCTGGCAATAGAAAATACGGTGGAGCCCACACCAATATTTTTTTAGTTATTTATTTAAATAAAAAGTCACCGGAGTAGGACATAACCTTACAAAAAAATAAACTCACCAAAATTTTGCTAGGTAAAATATCCATTGCACTTAGCAGACGGCTGCCAGCTCCACTGGTAGACAACACAAGTGTCCTAACACTGATGCTCAATCCCCTACAACCTAAGCATCAGAGCTCAGCCCATTGGTAACGCCCAGCTATTAGACAAGGCAGGACGCCCCCAGAGGGCTCAGCCTCAACTGCAGAGATCTGACAGCCCCGGACCGGATCAGCACATAGAACAGGAGGGCCAAACAGTGCAGCCACCAGTATCCGGTTCCAGGATTCGCCTGCACCGAGGCAATCCGGCCCCATAGGCTCCATTGTTAGGGAGAACTGGATTGCCCCAGATCTGGGAGAATCCGGGACAATCCGGGCAAATCCAGGATCCGGCTTTTTGGGGTGATTTGTCTCCCCGGACACAAAAACGTTGCAAGCTACATTTTTGTGTCCGGTGAGAATAATCCGAATTCTCCCTGATTTATCCGGAGAAATGATTCCGGATGGCAGAGAGCTGCCATTTGGCTCCATCCAGCCCCATAGCCAAAAACCGGTCCGGGGCTGTCTGGTTTACACCGGACAGCCCCCGGACCGGATCACAACGTGGTGTGAAGCCAGCCTTACAACTGCATATCTGGCGGTCAAAACCTAGAACAATCAATTTAAACATACATCAATGAATTATTTTGTATTTAAACACATTTAAATTCTTTTGCCATGAACATAAATTACAAGGGATTTCTGGGGTGAGACTATGCCTAATTATCCCTTTAATTATGATATAACTTATTATTACAATTTTAGCAGTAGAAGCTATTGCTCTGTAAATCTGGTTGGCAGAATGCTTTCTCAACAAATTTTTAACAAAGTACAAATGGTGAACTGCGAAAGTACTTTTTCTCATATTAAAGAATAGTAGATCAATTATTACTCTGATGTACATGACTGTGTAACAGATGATGACCTTGAGTATTATAATGCTTGCCTTCTCCTACAATTACGCTCAATGCTGCCTTGAAATATCTTGTTAGAGCCTTGAATTCCATCCAACTGTAATATGGAAGGATGATTGGCATATACTTACAAATGTATTGCTTAAATCAAGTTAGTCCATTGACTGGCATATAAATACAGGCAAAACTGGTATTGATGCAGCTAAAACCTTATTACATTACTGTGCATTATTGGCTACTACATTAAAGCAAGATGATCATTTTGGGGGGTCAGTAATAATATGCATCTGACATTACTGTATCATTCTGTTTTCTGGTAATGGTATAATACTTTTTTCTTTATTCTATTTCAATGTTATTTTCTTTCTACATACTTTTTAGAACCAGATAATTCTATTGATAAGTAAGTTACAGTATGAAAGTATATTACACATAGAACTGATAGAAATCTGAGTATATTTGAACTATATTGGTATCACTTTTTAATGATGATCTCACACTTATATATAGACATCTTAGTACTTTGTGTAATTACCCTTACCATATCCTTTGGGCTGTCTGCTTCTACTTTCATCACCATAAGGCCTTTTTCAGATCCCTGTATGTATTCCATCCTTGTTTTTCATGGCTAGAACATCTATCGATTATAGTCTACAGGGTTGTTCCACAAAAAATGAAGAATATGTTTTTGTTCTGAGTCATGGATTAAACTTGCCCATTCAACTCAAAGAGTCAGAATATTGTGCACTTTTTACTCTATAACGGCTCGGAGAACTTTGGGATTTTCATTTTTTTTTCTCCTTTGAGAAATACAGATGCCACACTGACAGTAAAAATGGCCACACAAACCAAAAATGGATGACAATCGAATCCACCAAGCTGAGAAAAAGAAAACTGTTTTATCCCGAATGCAAAAAAAGCAAACATCCAAATGAGGTCTGACTTTCTACATCTTTGCATCTGACTCATTTTCTAACTGCCATATTAGAGCTATGACTATTTTTTAAATTAGTAAGAGGCCTTTCACACTAGCATTTCTGTCCGGATCCAGAAAATCCAGACAGAAAACCACATCTGCCGTCTAACAGCCTCATTTGCGGCACACTTGCGGCAAGCCCCATGCATTGTCTATGTGGCTTGCAGCAAGTGCGGTATTGCCGGAATCCTGCACTTGCGGCAGTTGCGGCCGTGGAAACAAAATGCAGTCAGCTGCAGTTTTTTTGTGCGGCCGCAACTGCCACAAGTGAAGGAGCAAGAAGCCCTCTGTAACGCGCAGGAGAAATAAAGATGCATCATTGCTAAAGACCTCGTGTGTCCGGTCATTTTAGCAGCAGCGCGGATCACCAGCATTTTGTCCATTCAGTCCACTTCATGCCACGTGGCACGTGTAGGTGTGGATCTAGTGATAGCTCTATATGCTCACATACTGGTTGTGGGTCACACAACCTTATCAGGTGAGCACCTTTCAAAAAGGGTTTCACACACCCCTTTTTATCAAAAGATAAGACCCTATGTGCCTTTGTCTCTCACTATTGTGGCGCCCCGCAACGAGTGCGTCACAGGAGGGTATTGCAGCCACAAATGCAGCCGCAATATCCTCTGACTCAGCAATGAGATGGTTAACTTGGAGATCCAACCCAACATGCAACACCTAGAACAGGGGACCAATCATAGGTCCTGGGGGGTGGAGTGTTAGGGTAGTGTAGTAGAACACACAATAATCTAGACAGAAGAAGAGAATAGTCTAGAACTCGGAGAAGAAGGGTCCGAGACGAGAGCTTGGAGAGGAGCGGGGGCTCCGCACCCCGTGCGGGCCCCTGGGCCGTCACCGGTCGGGTGTCAGCACCTGAGGCCTTAACTACCGGGATTGGGCATTTCTACACGGGTTCCCAAAAGACTCCCGTGCCCACAACTCACAGCCGGTTCACTGGTACCGAAGCTGGCAGCAGTTCACCTCTGCCACGCGAACCAGAAGAGTGGAGGATCAGCTTTACAGGAGCACCCCACCACCAGCCAGTTTCCAGTCGTCTAACCAGCGGAGTACCCACTGAGGGATCCAAGGCTCCCCAAAGCATCCAGAACGTACATTATGGATAGGGCATTGAAGCAGCCTCCCCGTACCCGACCTGGTATTCCTGGGCGACGCTGGCAACAAGTCAAGTTAGGTAGAATGGAGGAACACTTGCGGATCTCTGAGGAACACTATCACTGCTGAATCCCCCCGGTCTACTACTCAACCACTGTATACCATGTACTGCCTGCTGGTTACAGTAAAGACCCGTTGCAGAGACTACCTGTGTCCGTGCTTCCTTATGAACTATCCGTCCGCACAATAAGGTAACCGCAGCTGCCGCACAACATCTTGAGCAGCTCCAGCCCCCGGGGATCACCGCTCAGCCTGTGGGGAGCGTAACATCTTGCTGCTGTCCATCCCCCGGGGGTTCCGCAGCGTCGGTAGCCCTTACCGAATCTACTCATAGGTGGCGTCACGAATAAAACAAATTAAACCCCTTTTAATCTGTTCCACAAGGACGTCTTCAAACACTTTTTGATCTGCACTACACCGGGCCCCACTACCGGCAGGCGCGGTCCACCCGTGACAAGGAGGGAAGAAGAATCGCCTGTCTAAACCGGAGTCAGCCGGCCGCGGTGAGTCAGAAAATGGCGTCACGAACAGGATACGAGCAGGCCCGTTACCCAACGGGTATAATGTGCTTAAACTGGACTTTATTGTCTACAATTTGGACTTTGTTCGTCCCTAAAAGAACTTTCCCGCCTTTTCACCATTGGGTCAAGATGGCGCCCAAGATGGCGTTCCCACCACAAGAAGCCGCCACGTGCAAGCCCAGGAGTGAGTCAACCCCCCCCTCATCGTGGGAGGGCTAAAGACAAAAGGCGCCAAACTCTTTGTCCGCCCTGATTGCTCGAATCAACCATGGGGGCGGACCCCAAAGACTTTTCCCACCATTGGACTACAAAAGCCCAGAGAAAATGGGAGTGTCACAGACAGTCGACAGACTTCTTCACCAGCTCTACCAGAACGTTTACCGGTTGAACGGGTGTGGTTTCCCTCCAAGAAGAGAATGGCCAGCACGAGACTCCAAGACCTGATGCGGGAGGTCGAGGCGGAGGCCAGAGCAGCCATAGGCCAACCGGGTCCGGATCCTGCCCTTACCATAGACGGCAGCCCCGACTTCTGGCTAGAGGCTCTACAAGACCTCCGGGTGCAACTACTTGAGACAGTGGAGTGGACGATTCGCAGCTGGAGCGCGACCCTTGGCAGAAGACTCCATCATGCGATGCAGCAGAGCCGACCGGGTACCGCTTCTCCAAGCCCAGACGACATCGCCAGCTTTTCAACTACCTCACCATCGCCCACCACCTGTCCTGCTTCGTCACCGGAGCCAATAGACTGTATCATTCCTGTGAGGACCACAGCTCGACCCGTTCCAGCGGATGAAACCGCAGCCAACCCCGTTCCAGAGCCGGAGCTTCCAATATGCTCCCACGAAGAAGCTGACATCTACCTGGTTCCACCTGCGGAACCCGCGACTAATTTCCACATTACCGAGACTGTCGCCTGTTTCTCCCCTGAACCGGAGGCCTCCTCTGCAACTACAGAGGCCTACCTGGTGACCGGGATTGAAACACCACTTCCCGCTGCTACAGAAGAAGAGGCAGGCAGCCTGGAAGTCCTGCACAACGACCCCGAGGAGAACTTTGCCGCACAGCCACCCACAGATCCAGAGGATTCCATCCCATCGTCTTCGCCAGCCGAGCAGCCCGACGTAGTCATCGAGGAGGTCGAGGAGGATGACGAGGAGACCCACAGTCCAGCTGAGGATCTCTACACCGGGTTCGCCTGGGGAGACACAAGGAACCCTTCTGCCGGGCGATCAGCTCGGGTGCACTGGTCGGGTGCCGCCGCAACAGCATCTTCTCCGGTTCCGTTGAACCGGGCTCCACTCCAGACTGCCCACCAAGCTCGAGCGGTTCAACAACCAGCACGCCGTAGTGACTTTATCCACACGCCGCATCACTCCGACGAAGAGGTACGTCGTATCCGGAGAGACGAGTGGCACACACGACTGCAAGCCAACATGCAGGCTCGCGCCGAGGCCCACCGTCAATTGCCTGAGCAATTCCGGAAAACCGGGTGGGTAAGCACATTTAACTTGTCCACCGGGTGGGGATTCGTAAGGAAGGAGGGTGTGAGTACCGAAGTGTTTGTGGGGCGCCGTGATGTGGAATCGCACCTACCGCGAGGCCATCCAAGCCGAGACTTGTATAGAGGGGACATAGTAACCTATGAGCGCCATATATGCCGTGATGGGTGGTTCGCTATACGAGTCCGGAACACTGCCATCCATCAGTGACTTGAGTTGTTGTTTGAACTTTGCTATTAAAAGAGACTTCTTCCTGTTGCACCGTAACACCGCGACTTGGCGGCTACAGCCTGAACTTTTATTCTAAGGACAGCCGACCGCCCGCCGGGTCTGCGCAATGTGTTAACCTGTTGTTTACCTTTTCACTTTTATGCATACATGACTTGTCATTAATAAAAGTGTATTACCTGTTGTAAAATAATAAAAACCTCTGTAATGTGAGTAGTGTGACGCTTGGGGATAAGCGTATTCAACCAAGGGGGAGTGTGGCGCCCCGCAACGAGTGCGTCACAGGAGGGTATTGCAGCCACAAATGCAGCCGCAATATCCTCTGACTCAGCAATGAGATGGTTAACTTGGAGATCCAACCCAACATGCAACCCCTAGAACAGGGGACCAATCATAGGTCCTGGGGGGTGGAGTGTTAGGGTAGTGTAGTAGAACACACAATAATCTAGACAGAAGAAGAGAATAGTCTAGAACTCAGAGAAGAAGGGTCCGAGACGAGAGCTTGGAGAGGAGCGGGGGCTCCGCACCCCGTGCGGGCCCCTGGGCCGTCACCGGTCGGGTGTCAGCACCTGAGGCCTTAACTACCGGGATTGGGCATTTCTACACGGGTTCCCAAAAGACTCCCGTGCCCACAACTCACAGCCAGTTCACTGGTAACGAAGCTGGCAGCAGTTCACCTCTGCCACGCGAACCAGAAGAGTGGAGGATCAGCTTTACAGGAGCACCCCACCACCAGCCAGTTTCCAGTCATCTAACCAGCGGAGTACCCACTGAGGGATCCAAGGCTCCCCAAAGCATCCAGAACATACATTATGGATAGGGCATTGAAGCAGCCTACCCGTACCCGACCTGGTATTCCTGGGCGACGCTGGCAACAAGTCAAGTTAGGTAGAATGGAGGAACACTTGCGGATCTCTGAGGAACACTATCACTGCTGAATCCCCCCGGTCTACTACTCAACCACTGTATACCATGTACTGCCTGCTGGTTACAGTAAAGACCCGTTGCAGAGACTACCTGTGTCCGTGCTTCCTTATGAACTATCCGTCCGCACAATAAGGTAACCGCAGCTGCCGCACAACATCTTGAGCAGCTCCAGCCCCCGGGGATCACCGCTCAGCCTGTGGGGAGCGTAACATCTTGCTGCTGTCCATCCCCCGGGGGTTCCGCAGCGTCGGTAGCCCTTACCGAATCTACTCATAGGTGGCGTCACGAATAAAACAAATTAAACCCCTTTTAATCTGTTCCACAAGGACGTCTTCAAACACTTTTTGATCTGCACTACACCGGGCCCCACTACCGGCAGGCGCGGTCCACCCGTGACAAGGAGGGAAGAAGAATCGCCTGTCTAAACCGGAGTCAGCCGGCCGCGGTGAGTCACTATCATAGATAAGGGAATTAGTATGACCCTTAGACTGGGGGTCCCTAGCTGACCCTGTTCCAGAAATACCCCTGAAAGTGAGGATATCTAGGCTGCCACCCTTGCCCTTGCTCCTGACCAGCCCTAGGCTAACACCCCCTCATCTCCACCCAGGGACCATGGATAAGAACAGCAACTCTTACACACGATATCAAGCTTCAAGGAGGCTTCAGCAGGAACAGCACACAGCATCAATGCAGCTCATGGTCAACCAGAGAATGAACTCTATCAGCAACATCAGGTAATGGGTCATGGAACTATTTAAAGGCTGATGGAGTAGTAAAACCACTTCACCTGATACACACAGCAACTAATACTGAAGAACCAGTGCAAATGACATTAAGGCCCTTTTCACAGCTAAGCAGCATGTGCGCTTGCCCTGCCTGCCCTGCTCTAGTGCAAATGCAAGTGCAGGTGCAGTTACAGGCAGCTGCAACCAAGTGCATAGGGGCATAGATGTACTGCCCTCGCGCTCGGTTGCGCTTAGTGCCCCCTTTACCTTCTATGGCCGAGTGCAGTTGAGCGCAGGAGCCAACATCCCAGAAGCGCAACTGTGACTGTTGATGTCACCACGCATGCGCTTCTCCAGACGCACCCGGAAGCGTCACATTTCGCGTTCCCGGGTGCGTCTTGAGAAGCGCATGCATGATGATGTCAGCACAGTCACACTCGCGCTTCGGGGATGTCAGCTCCTGTGCTCAGCTGCACTCAGCTATAGAAGGTAATGGGGGCACCGAGCGCAACCAAGGGCAGTACATGCATGCGCTGATGTGCTTGCCTGCATTTGCCTGAAAATGCACCTGCGCTTGCATTTGCACTAATGCAGGGCAGGCAAACGCAGGTAAATGCACCAATGCATAGATGTGAACTAGGCCTAACTCATAATGAGATTAACTCCCATTTAACTATTCACACTGTGGAGAAGTTCACAGAGCAGTCTACACATGACACATGACATGTCACATGATTCCCTTGATCAAGAATGGGGGAGTGGCCAAACCACATCACCTGATTCACAGCAACCCCAACTAATACTACAGAGCCACAGCTACTGATGTTAACCCTAAAGGTACTAAAGGAAATTAGCTCCATTTAACTTACTGCAGAACAATTCACAGACACTGCAGAGCAGTCTACATGTGGCAGACTCTGTTAATTTCCCGTTAACCCCTTCACCACCCAGCCTACTTTGACCTTACTGACCTGGCCATTTTTTGCAATTTTGACCAGTATTCCTTTATGAGGTGATAACTGTGGAATGCTTCAATGGATCCTAGTGATTCTAAAACTGTTTTTTATGTGACTTATTGGGCTTCATGTTCGTCGATAATTGGCTGGCACACATCCCCTGTGGCTGGCACACGTGCCCTGTGGCTGGCACACGTCCCCTGTGGCTGGCACACGTCCCCTGTGGCTGGCACACGTCCCCTGTGGCTGGCACACATTCCTTGTGGCTGACACATGTCCCTCGCGGCTGGGACATGTTCCCTGTGGCTGCCACACGTCCCCTATGGATGACACATGTCCCCTTTTGCTAGTACATGTGGCGCCCCGCAACGAGTGCGTCACAGGAAGGTATTGCATCCCTGACTGAAGATGTAATATCTTCCGTCTCAGTGATGACATGGTTAAACCCAGAGCTCCATACACCACACAACACACTAGAGGCAGAGGGCCAATCAGGTCCTGGTGGGAGGAGTGGAAGGTGGAGTAACGGAGGAGAAGGAGCAGGGACCTGCACAGTGCCGTGCAGCCCTGAAAAAGCAACTTACCGGCTGGGCAACAACAGGCAGTGATCCAGACCGGAATACGGGCAACCCAGAGCGGGTTAAAGCATACCTGGGCCCGACCTCACCGGACGCCGGGTCTGAGGCGAACAGATGTCTACCACTGTTCTGCAGAAACCGGAGTGAAGGAGCAGCTCTTTAGGAGCACCTCACTACAGCCGCAACCTAGCCGTCTTACCAGCAGAGTACCTACCATTGGGATACAGGACCAGCTGTTTTCGACCCAGCTAGGATTCCAATAGAAGTTTCCCTAGTACCCTGAACTGGTACACTAAGGCGACAACGGCAACTAGACAGGAAAGTTAGTAAAGGAGGGACACCGTGGAGCTCTGGACTAAGACCAGTCACCACTGAGACCACCCGGTCCATTACCTAAAGACTGTATACTGTGTACCAGAGGAATCTGGTGTCCGTGCCTTTCTTCAGGACTGTTATTAACTCTGTCCAGTAACTACCCGAGCTGCCGTATTCCATCTAGTGCAGCTCCTGGCCCCGGGGACTCCTGCTCATCCTGTGGGGAGCATCCCATTAAGCTTCCGCACATCCCCCGGAGGCCCAAGCAGCGCTGGTGCATTCCCTGGACTCCCACAGATGGCGTCACGACAATTAAGAAACATCCCCATCCTTTAATCCCCTTTGATCTGACCACTGGGCCCCACAGCCTCAGGCGTGGAACCATGACAAGTGCTGCATCGCCTGAAACGTGAGCATCCGGCAACGGTGAGTCATACACGTCCCCTGTGGCTGGCACAAGTCCCCTGTGGCTGGCACACATCCCCCGTGGCTGGCACACATCCCCATGGCTGGTACACGTCCCCTGTGGCTGGCACTCATCCCTTGTGGGTGGCACATGTCCCCTGTGGCTGGCACAAAACCCCCGTGGCTGGCACACGTTTCCTGTGGCTGGCACATATCCCGTGTGGCTGGCACACGCCCCTTGTGGCTGGCAGACTTCCCCTATGGCTGGCATTCAACCTCTATGGCTGGCACACGTCCCCCATGCTGCTGGCACACATCCCCCATGGCTGGTACATGTCAGCTGTGGCTTGCACATGTCCCCTGTGGCTTGCACATGTCCCCTGTGGCTTGCACATGTCCCCAATGGCTGGCACACATCCCCCCTGTCCTGGCTATGGCCCCCAAGCTGCTTCCCATAGTAAAATAAAAAACTCTTTACTCACCTTCCTCTAGCGCTGTCCTCCGGGTCTCTCTCCTGCAGCTGTGCTCCTCCACATCATGTGATCGGCACAGCAGAGAGACATCGTCTCTGCGTGTCCGATCACAGTCGCAGCAGGGAGACCGCGCCGACACTGGGAGGACAGTGCTGGAGGAGGTAAGTAAAGCTTTTTTATTTTACTCTGGACAGCAGCATGGGGGCCATATGGAACAAAGGGGGGGCATCACATATAATATGCACTGCTCCCCCAGTCTATCACCGCGGTGTGGTTTCAGCACCACGGTGATGGACTGTGGCAGTGCATGTTATATGAGCGGGAGCTGGAGATCTCCCACTGCCTCCTGCAGCCTGCCCCAGCCTCCCCCAGCATTCGGACAGGCTCCAGAGCCCCCTCACCTCCCCTGCTGTATAATACGTATATTCGGATTATAAAACGCACCCCCCATTTCCCCCAAAATTTGGGGGAACAAAAGTGCATCTTATAATTCGAAAAATATGGTACTTTATATCGGCCTAATTTCGTAAACAATTTTTTTTTGTTAGGAAGTTAAAAGGGTTCAAAGTTCATCAGCAATTCCAGCAATTTTGGGTGTACATGACAGAAAACACCCAAAAGTGACACCATTCCAAAAACTGCACCCCTCAAGCTACTTAAAACTACATTTAAGAAAATTATTAACGCTTCACGTGCTTCACAGGAACTAAAGCATTGTGGAAAGAGAAAATTAACATTTTAATTTTTCTAACAAAAATTTTATTTTAGCCTCAATTATTGCATTTTCACAAAGGTAAAAGCACAAAAAGGACCCTAACATTTGTTATGCAATTTCTGCTGAATACGTCAATACCCCATATGTGGTGGAAAGCCACTGCTTCGGCGCATGGAAGGGCTTGAAGGGGATGGAGCGCCATTTGACTTTTTGAATGGAAAATTAGCTGCAATCGTTAGCGTACACCATGTTGTTTATGGAGAGCCCCTGTGTGTGTGAACATTGGAGCTCCCCCACAAAAGACCCCATTTTGGAAACTTTTCATTTCTGAGCTCCTTCATCAGGAAAGCTACCATGTCCTGCTGAAGGAGCGGGGATACACTCAGAAATGTGTTGAATAATGGTGCCATTACCCTCTGATCTATTGGGGTCCTTTTCCAAGTAAGGCTTGTGCGAATCAAAGAGCACTGTCTTTCCTGGATTTTCCTGGATTTGTATTTACTGCCACGTACCTTGTGGAGTGTAGATCCAGTAGCAGCTGTATTGTGCATATATACTGGTTCTGGGTCCCACAACCTGACCTGGTGAGCAGTTACCTTAATTTTATTGAACTTCTTAAAAAAGGACCATATTTGCGCTTGTGTTTCCTCATTTTTAGCCATTTTGGAAACTAGACCCCCAATAAACTTATCTAGATTCATAGTGAACACTTTGAACCTCCAGGTGCTTCACACATTGATTCACACAAAAATGTTCTTTTAGCCTCTTTTTTTATTTTCATACGGGCAACAGGATAAAATAGATCCTAAAATGTGTTTAGGTAATTACTTCTGAGTACACCGATACCTCATATGTAGCGTAAAACCACTGTTTGGGCACATGGCAGGGCTCTGAAGGGGGGGAGTGACATTTTGGAACACAGATTTTGTTGGCATGGTCTTTGCGTGTCATGTTCTGTTTCCATAGCCCCTAATGTGCCCAAATAGTGGAAACCTCCCACAAGTGACAACATTTTGAGTTCACTGCCACGGGGAACCCTGTTTACACAGCGAATGATGTCACCACTCCCCTGTGGCAGTCTCTAACTGCTACGGGTGACGTCACTCATGGAGTCCCTGCGGTCAGTGTGATTTCAGACTCTGCAGGGAGAGGACGCTTGTTCTCTCCCTACAGACTCTGGATGAAGGATTGTGGAGGGTTATGTGGGAGTAATAAAAATGGAGTTGAGATATATTTGTTTTTTGTTCTACTAAAATTATTTTTCTCTGAAGGTTGTATATTATTTACTAAAAATTCCTAATGGCTGGGTCTAACATTGGCCCGACAGTATGAATCTGGGGCTTAGTACCAGCTGTCAATATAAAGCTGGCATTAACCCCTTTATTACCCAGTTTGTCACCGGCACCATTGCAACTGGAAGAGTCAGGGTACAGCTTCAGAAATTGGTGCCTATAATGAATGCAATATTTTCTGGGGTGGCTGTGGGTTTCAATTTGCAGCATTGGGGCCCAGTACGTTTGGGTCTCTCCACGCTGCGAATTCCAGCCCCCAGCTGTCAAGTTGTACCTGACAGGGAAACAAAAATAAAGTGAAGTTCATGTAGTTTTTTTTATTTGTAGAATTAATCGAAAAAAAAATTATGTAGGGCTTCTCCATATTTTTGGTTGCAAGATAGGTACAACTTGGCAGCTACGAATTGCCACCCACCCCCAGCTGCCTCATTGTACCTAGCTGGAAACCAAAAATACAGCTAAGCCCGACATTGATTTTTTTATTTATAGATAAAATTTGGAAAAAAAATTATGTGGAGCTTCGCTGTATTTTTGGTCACCAGCCAGGTACTACTAGGCAGCTAGTGGCTGGAATCCTCAGCATGGAAAGACCAAAGCATTCTGGGCCCCCCAAAGCTGCAAATTGCAGCCTGCAGACACCCCAGAATATGTCACATTCATTGAAGTGCCATTTTCTGACACTGTACCCAGACTCTTCCAGTTGGTGTCAGTGGCAAACTGGGTAATAAAGGTGTTAATGCCAGCTTTTTTATTTGCAGCTGGCACTAAGCCCGAGATTCATAATGTCGGGCAAATGTTAGGAATCTCTAGCAAACAGTACAAAAATACATCACACAGAGGAAACCTTTTTATTAGAAAAAAAAAATCACAAATTTAGACTCCATCTTTATTACTCCATACCCTGCGTAGTCCACAATGATGGTCCCACAAAGCTCTATTGCCTCTGCTACATCCAGAGACTGCAGCAAGGGAGCAAGTGTCCTCTTGGTGTAGTCTCTGAGGTCACAGTGATGGTGCACTTTAGGCAATGATCTGCCATACAGTGCACGATCACTATGACCCTAGAGACTTCAACTTCTCCAGGCAGCAAGATGAGGCTGTGAAGGAACTAGCACAGGCAGTAGGTTGGCATTGGGCACAAGAGGTGAGGGGGTGGCTGGAGGGGACCGGGAGGAAGAAGAGGCACAGGAGGGCACAGGAGGAAGATGAGAATGGCGGGCCCAGGAGGAGGAAGAGGAATGGGGAAATTAGGACCAGAGGGGAGTGGGCAGACATGCTATGAAGCAGCACTGAAGGAAGTGATCAATCCAATCAGATCACTCCCATCAGTGCTGAAGGGAGTGATACGCACCCCCTGCAGGGATCCATCCTATGGAAGGGGCTAAGACAGCTCCTTCCATAGCTGGACAGTGACAATCGCTATGATTGGCTGTTGGAAGTTTCAACAGCCAATCATACTGATCACAGGCACAGGGTGGCAAGGCCACTCCCTCGACGTCAACCTAAGGTCCCCTAATGCATGCAGCTCAGGTGACTATTTTAACCCCGGTCACCGGAGCTACAGAACCACAACCTGGCCATGATGTTGTGGAACGAACGTCACAGGTCAAGAAGTTACCGACTTCTATGATATTCCAGAATGTCACAGGTCAGGAAGGGGTTAATGAGGGGCTCCACACCCTAAACCGGGTTTGTCCACAGAAGAGATCCACCACTTCTGACTGACAATCTGTGGAAGATGTTACTGCTGTTTACCACTGGGGGTATTTTGAGTTGGAACAACAGCAGGTTGAAAATGGCTGATGCCCTAAATGAACCAATACCTCCAGAACTAGGAGCCTTAGCTGTACACCTCCACCTGTCACGTTTAGAAATCACCCAAACATAATCATCCACTCTCAGGTCTGGACCTGAATGTTTATTAACATTTATCTGGTTACTGATGGGGTATTTTCTTAGGAGGGCAAACAATGGAGGCATCTCACCTTGTCTTAGGACTCTTTCCCATGTGATACTTACTGGGATCACAGCCCTTCCCCATCCAGTCTCCTCAGAGCGATGCCATAGCCTAACATTACCCTGGACTACATGTTGAGCTCTTCCCCTATTCTATGGAAGTACTTCAACCAGCTCTTCTGGAGACATAGGGGTAGGTTTAACCAATAAAACAGACACAGTAGTACTGAGGCAATTATTTGACAAAACTTGCCCCAGTTAAGTATTTTTCCGAACGGCCATTCAATCACAGGGTGATGCTTTCTCAGCCAAGATAGGCCAAAAATGATGGGCATAGGTGGATTCTCCAAGATCTAGCAAGAAAATAACTCCTTCTGAAGAGTCCTATAAACAAATTCACATTACATGAGGACCATTGAGCAGAGTAAATGGCAGATATAGGAACAGATCTTTCTATTGCACTACAACTTAGACTATGGGTATGTGTGAAGCGAGAATTCACCAAATTGACTCCTGCTCCACTATCTGCAATAGTCAGGAATAGTTACAGTCTTTCCACCAATCACTATTTCAACTAAAATGGTGGGCTGAGACTGGGAAATAGAGCAATAATTCACATCCTGATCATTTCCCTTCACATGACCAGAGGAACACAGCTTATGAGGCTGACAAGCCAATTTTGAGTGGAGTGGAGTGGCAGGACTTAATATAATGGTCCGATCGACCGAAATAGTAACATGCCCCACTGTCACGGACAGTAGGTAACCTAGAACCAGTGGTCACCACTTCCAACAGCATAGGGTCATTAAAGATTACCAGTAAAACCTCCTCAACATGGGAGACCACAGGGGGCGAATGTGATGTAAGTCTTTCTCTCCATGTTATACTCAACATGACACAATACATAATAGAGTAGGGGTGGGTAATTTCCCTGAAGCACCACATCAGGGGCTGTGACTGCTGTGGAGGGATGAACGAATAGGCTGAACACAATTTTGCCTAATATTAATATTATGGGCTTGATGTTTATACAGCACATAGGAGATGCTAGATATGTCACATAGGAAAGACAAATAATACTGAATATGCATCACAGATGAAACACTTACACTGCTTTATAAACATCATATAGAAGACACTGAGATTGCTGTATACATCACATAGGAGACACTGAAACTGGTGTATATACACTGTGTGCAGAATTATTAGGCAAATGATTATTTTGATCACATGATACTTTTTATACATGTTGTCCTACTCCAGGCTGTATAGGCTTGAGAGCCAACTACCAATTAAGTAAATCAGGTGATGTGCATCTGTGTAATGAGGAGAGGTGTGGTCTAATGACATCAACACCCTATATAAGGTGTGCTTAATTATTAGGCAACTTCCTTTCTTTTGGCAAAATGGGTCAGAAAGGAGATTTGATGGGCTCTGAAAAGTCCAAAAATGTGAGATGTCTTGCAGAGGGATGCAGCAGTCTTGAAATTGCCAAACTTTTGAAGCGTGATCACCGAACAATCAAGCATTTCTTGGCAAATAGCCAACAGGGTCGCAAGAAGCTTGTTGGGCAAAAAAGGCGCAAAATAACTGCCCATGAATTGAGGAAAATCAAGTGTGAAGCACCGAGATGCCATTACCACTAGTTTTGCAATATTTCAGAGCTGCAACGTTACTGGAGTATCAAAAAGCACAAGGTGTGCTATACTCAGAGACATGGCAAGGTAAAGAAGGCTGAAAAACGACCACCTTTGAACAAGAAACATAAGAGGCAAACCGTCAAGACTGGGCCAAGAAATATCTTAAGACTGATTTTTCAAAGGTTTTATGGACTGATGAAATGAGAGTGACTCTTGATTAGCCAGATGGATGGGCCAGAGGCCGGATCAGTAAATGGCAGAGAGCTCCACTCCGACGCCAGCATGATGGAGGTGGGGTACTGGTATGGGCTGGTATCACCAAAGATGAATTTGTGGGACCTTTTCGGGTTGAGGATGGAATGAAGCTCAACTCCCAGACCTACTGCCAATCTCTGGAAGACAACTTCTTCAAGCAGTGGTGCAGGAAGAAGTTGGTATTGTTCAAGAAAAACATGATTTTCATGCAGGACAATGCTCCATCACATGAATCCAACTACTCCACAGCGTGGCTGGCCAGTAAAGGTCTAAAAGAAGAAAAAGTAATGACATGGCCCCCTTGTTCACCTGATCTGATCCCCATAGAGAACCTGTGGTCCCTCCTAAAATGTGAGATCTACAAGGAGGGAAAACAGTACACCTCTCGTACCAGTGTCTGGGAGGCTGTGGTGGCTGCTGCACGCAATGTTGATCGGAAACAGATCAAGCAACTGACAGAATCTGTGGATGGAAGGCTGTTGAGTGTCATCATAAAGAAAGGTGGCTATATTGGTCACTAATGTTTTTGTGTTTTGTTTTTGCATGTCAGAAATGTTTTTTTCTAAATTTTGTGCAGTTATATTAGTTTACCTGGTGAAAATAAACAAGTGAGATGGGAATATATTTGGTTTTTAATAAGTTGCCTAATAATTCTGCACTGTAATGGTTATTGGCACAAACAGATATCCTCCTAAGGCGGCCGTCACATGCATCAATTTCCTGCACGATATCGCTTAAGTGATCTGCTTTTTGATCGCTTAGCGATATCGTTTGTGCGTCGCTGCGTGTAATCAAGCGATTTTACAATGTAAAATCGCTTGATTGTATGATCGCAGATTTGTGAGCCGGACCTCAAATCAAGCGATAATCGCTTGAACAATCTGCCTCATCGTGGTGTGTGACACCACGATGAACGATCTCCCAGCGGCAGAGCCTATGCTGGGAGGTGGTATCTATGGTAAACGTCGGGTTACTAAGTGCCGCGCTGCGCCTAGTAACCCGATGTTTACCATAGTTACCAGCGTTCTCTCTGCCCCACATCGCTGGTGAGTCTGCCTGTGTGACAGCTCACCAACGATGTGAACGATATTGTTAGCGATCGCGCGTGCATGTGATCGCTAACAATATCGCTCACAACATTGAAGCGTGTGACGGCCGCCTAAGATAGCTAAATCTATAAAAACCCACTCCAACTTCCAAAAATATTAAGCTTTGATATTTCAGTCTTTTGGGTTGATTGAGAACATAGTTGTTGATCAATAATAAAAATAATCCTCTACAATACAACTTGCCTAATAATTCTGCACACAGTGTACATCACATAGGATATACTAGCACTTGTTTATATACATCACATAGGAAACACTAGTATTGATGTATAAGCATCACATAGGCCAAACTGGGACTTGTGTATATACGTCACATAGGAGACACCGAGACTCCTGTATATATATCGCATATAAGACACTGAGAGTTCTGTATATACATCAGATAGGAAGCAATCAGAATTATGTATAAGTCACATAGGAGGCACTGAGACTACTGTCTATACACAAAGGGGAAATTGACATTGAGTATATATCTAAGATTAAAAAAATATTTGTACCATGTTAAATAGTAGATAGAAAAATATATATTAGAATCTGAGAGTCCTCAGGCAAGCTTTCGAGACAAATCAGGTCTCTTCTTCAGGCTTAATAGTGACACATTCTTAACACACACACATATATATATATATATATATATATATATAAGGTTGAATAAGGAGGGCATTGTTCTGGCACCCTCGCTCTGTACTCCTGAAGAACGAGTTGACAGACAGGTTAACTCTTTCCCATCAATGCATTGACATGGACGCTGGGGGTCCTTTTCAACTTTTATTAATAGGTTAAGTGTAAAACTAGAAAAAACAAATAGAAATTCTCAGTACAACATAAGCATATACGAAGTGCAAAACATTACATTGTTACAGGTCACACAATGTGATTGCACGATACGGCGAATACACAATATGTACAATGGCAGAAGAACGATAAGATAATAAACAACAGTAGCTACATTGTACATTTAGGTGGGCAGTAGCATATTAAACTCACCGACTGTGCTATGTTGAGGGAAACATGCAGATAAGCTAAAATCCAGGGAGAGAAGGGTCAGCATGTCAGGATGTCAGCTTGTATGAGGCTGTAATGGCTGCTGGAGAAGGGCAGAGCCAGGAGCACGGCCTCATGGGATTACATAGGCATGGAGGACCAAAATTAGACTATGCAGTAAACATAATGTAATGTGGGAACATTGTCAACAGATGGCGCTATGGGATAAATCATTGCTGAACAAGCAAACAATATATTTTCTCAAGCAAACTAAATGCATGTATTTCTAAGGCACGACACTCCCCGTCTGGTATCCGGGGGATGCCACATAAACTTCAACTAGAGCAATAGAATAAGTTCAGAAACAAGTCTGCTAGCAATTGAAGTCTTTTCCACTGGGATTTGTACCAGTCTTTAGTAGTAGACTCTCCAAACGTCGGCGTGCTTACATTAAACTTCTGGGTGAGGAGAAGTGGAGGAGGGAGCAGAGATGGCTCATCAGGATCGTTGATTGTGGACAGGACGCCTCACCATGTGAAGGTTTTTTTTCTCCAGGTTGACTTGAAAAGTTAAACCATCAGACTTTGAGTCCCAATTAAACCCTAGACTGCGTTGTACAGGAAGAGAGTCTGTGGATGAGTCTAGAACTTCTCTGCCATTTAATTGTGCCGAGTTAGTGTGCTTCTCCTTCACAAGCAATTTGTTGGGGCAGGGTAGGAAAAAGGATGGATGGCCACTCTCCAACGTGTTTGTGTAGAGAGAGTGAACGTTGTTTGACTTGTGAGCGTCTCTGAGGCAAACGTCCCCTATAACTACCCATCCTAGGTCTAGCTTCTGAGCGTAGGGTGAGTTATGAGGACCGTTTATCTGTTTCCTCACCTTGTGGACTCTGATGATGTCTCTCCCTAGCAAAAGGACTAACTTGGCTTGGGGATTGAGTGCGGGAATAAGATGCGCTATGCTTCTCAAATGAGGGTGATGTGCCGCTTCTGGAGTGGGGATTTCTTCTCTATTGTTCGGGATAGAATTACACTCGATTAGTGTAGGAAGGGCTAGGGATGTCTTCCCATCCAGGGATTCGATTTGATAACCTGTCGCTCTCCTCCCAGATTCTTCACTCACTCCTGTGCATGTTTTTAGTGAGTAGGGCGAGCCGAGTCCCTCGATTTTAAAGATGTCAAAGAAAACTGAGCTGGCAAGTGATCTATTACTCTGGTCATCGAGCATAGCGTAGAGTTTAACCGCCTTTTCTCTGTGGCCAATAGGGTAAACTGTAACCAAACAGATCTTTGAGCAGGATTTGTTAATAAGACCTTCTCCGCAGACTTGAGTGCACTGGGGTGACACTTCAGGAGGTGTACTGTCTTTCTCCTCCCCGCCGTGCTCTGTAAGTTTATCTATGGATGAAGGGGTCTGCAGGGCTGGCCTTGGGTGTAGAGCTGTGCTGTGCTCTTGGCTGTTACACTCCGAACAAACAATACCGGCTTTGCAGTCTTTAGCTAAATGGGATGTAGATGCGCAACACCTG
Organism: Allobates femoralis; assembly: GCA_033576535.1. Classification (NCBI taxonomy): domain Eukaryota; kingdom Metazoa; phylum Chordata; class Amphibia; order Anura; family Aromobatidae; genus Allobates; species Allobates femoralis. Next base: position 168,472,830 of record JARQOC010000003.1, read on the forward strand.
TAGCATATGTTATTCTCTTTGAGGAAGAGTCTACGGTCTTTAAGGGATTTTCCCCTAAAACTCCTGCACTCTTGTAGTGGGTGAGGCCTTTTATGTAGAGGGCACTCCCTTTCCAGGTCCATCGTTATTGACCTTTTGGGTTCTACTGTGCTGTGGGTCTTGTGTGATGAGTCTGCAGAAGACACATTAGTTTTGTGTACGGTGACAGGTGAGTCTCTGGGGTTGCGAACTGGAACAGGTTTACTTGTTCTTGGGTTGACAGGATCTACAGCAGAAAGATTGAAGCTGGGATCGTTCCTGATCTTGGCCTGCTGGCGGACAAAATCTGCAAAGATGTGGAATGGAGGGAAGACCACGTTGTGACGCTGCTTGTAATCTGAACCCCAGTTCAACCATTTCTCTTGCAAACTGTAAGGTAGTTTCTTCACTATGGGTTTGATGGCTCTGGATGTGTCTAGGAATGTGAGGCCTGGCAGGTCTCCTTCAGTCTTGGCGACTTGGAGTTCTACTAAGAGGTCGCTCAATTCTCTTAGCATGTGAAAGTTCTTATTAGAGATTATAGGAAAGTCTTCCAACCTTTTGAAAAGGGATTCTTCTATCATCTCTGAGGAGCCATAGCACTCATCGAGTCTCTCCCATAACGTGCACAAACCTTTCCTCGGGTTGTTGATGCTGAGATCTCTGATGCGTTTCGCGTGTTCTACCGATTCATTTCCTAGCCACTTAACCAAGAGGTCGATCTCTTCGCTGGCAGAGATGTCTAGGCCAGCGGTGGCGTTTCTGAAGGAAGCTCTCCATGCTCTGAAACTTTCGGGACGGTCGTTAAACTTTAAGAGACCTTTGGTGAGTAACTCACGACGTGCAAAGAACTTGAGGAAAGCTGGTAGCTCTTGTTCTCTGAGAAGGCGGTCCGGGTGCCTGTTGCTGTGATGAGGTCTCAGTGAGCTATTGTTGCCGTAAAATGCATCTTCGTCACGATAGTCACCGTCGGGGTCCTCTATCTTGAAAGTGTTCTCTGTGTAGTAGGGATCTACAGGTTCGGGTGCTGGTCTCACTGATGATGGAAGGTGGACAGAATTACCTTCATGCTTAATGTGGGATGATTGATGAATGAAGGGTGATGGCTGAATGACAGGATTCAGTCTCTCTCTTGGAGCTGAATGTAGATGGTCATCTAATGAGGCATGCTGTAGCACGTAGTCTGAAGTGCGTTGTGAGATATCACGATGATTAAGTTCAGGTCCTAGCCTTAAGCTGAAACTTTCACTATCGCAGCGTGCTGCTTCTTCTAAAACCTGTACCTCAGCTTCTGCTGCCGCTGCTTCTGTGTCTATGGCGAGTTTTGCGAGGTCGGCTTCCAGACGTGCCTTTTCTTTCTTTAGGTTCCACTCCTGTTCTGCGAAGGCAGCTCTCACTTTGGCGGCTTCCGCCTTCGCCCTGGCGATGGCAATTGCAGCGCTGCTCACAGACTTCCGTGAAGATGCGCTTACATGGGAGCGTGTCACATAAACTTCAGATCCTATATCTGACATTGTGTCTGTATGCGGCTTTCCTGTTCTCTGCTGGAAGTCAGTGTCTGTGCTTCGACCCCGTTTATAGTAGTCGTTTTACTGTTCTGGCACCCTCGCTCTGTACTCCTGAAGAACGAGTTGACAGACAGGTTAACTCTTTCCCATCAATGCATTGACATGGACGCTGGGGGTCCTTTTCAACTTTTATTAATAGGTTAAGTGTAAAACTAGAAAAAACAAATAGAAATTCTCAGTACAACATAAGCATATACGAAGTGCAAAACATTACATTGTTACAGGTCACACAATGTGATTGCACGATACGGCGAATACACAATATGTACAATGGCAGAAGAACGATAAGATAATAAACAACAGTAGCTACATTGTACATTTAGGTGGGCAGTAGCATATTAAACTCACCGACTGTGCTATGTTGAGGGAAACATGCAGATAAGCTAAAATCCAGGGAGAGAAGGGTCAGCATGTCAGGATGTCAGCTTGTATGAGGCTGTAATGGCTGCTGGAGAAGGGGCAGAGCCAGGAGCACGGCCTCATGGGATTACATAGGCATGGAGGGACCAAAATTAGACTATGCAGTAAACATAATGTAATGTGGGAACATTGTCAACAGATGGCGCTATGGGATAAATCATTGCTGAACAAGCAAACAATATATTTTCTCAAGCAAACTAAATGCATGTATTTCTAAGGCACGACAGGCATAGTGGTCTGTATTGGGAGGGTGAAGAGAAAGAGTACCTGAGCAATAAATACCAGAGTTCAGAGGTAGCAGGCTTATTGTACTTCCAAGATTTTAAGTTTCCTCAATTGATGTAAAAAGCCATGAATCCATGTGAGACATTCATATTCTAATATTTTGCTAGCTAACACGGTACAAATATTTTTTACTTTATCAAAATGGAGGATATCAGAATGTACCGAATCTTTATGGAATTAAAGACACTTCTGAAGAAACTTGCACAATTGGACAGTAACATACTTTTCTTATCCAAATGCAAGAAGGAGAATCTGATTCCCAAAGGACTCTGGATTACAAATCCAATTCTAAATATCTATAATACTCATTATGTACGAAACCTTTGTCACAGGACCTCTGAGAGACTAAGGAACCACCTTTTGCATGTCTTCTACAGCATCAAAAGTAACATCCGGGGGGATTTAAAACACAAAGAAACACACTTACCGAAAGCATGGAACAAAAATTACAACAATACTACTACAAACTATGAACCCTTCTGATCCATAACAAGGAAAAAAAACTATGCAGACTATGACTCAATTCAGGACTCAACATAAACAAACCAAAGACCAAACCTGACAACTTGGTCAACTGTTCCTGCCAAGACACAAAAGCTTCTAATTGTGTCATCAAACTTTCAGATTAAAAACCCAACAAAGTGGAACTTGCTGTACTTTCTAGGGAACTCTCATTTTGTCCCTCCAAAGCTCTGGATAAAACTGAACTGTTCACTGACGTGGAACATTACTTCAGGAGACTAAGCCTGAGGGAATTCTATAGTGACAAAGCAAATTCAGAACTCACTTGGACTGAAGGAAGGGGGATTCTGACAACCAAGAAAAGGTCAAGTTGGACACCTGCACCTGCTTGTATCCTCCATTTGCATAAATATATAGACACTTTCAGACATTTGATAAAATCCACTAACTTAGATACACACAAGAGGCAACCATCCAATATCAGTGTATAGGAGAGAAGGGCCATACAGTCTTTGAAAACTGACAAAGAAATCATTGGTGGTGCAACAGTCATGATGACTAAATCAGACTACCTGAAGGAAGCAAACAGACAACTGATGGATACACGCTACTACAAAAAAAATTGGAGTCTGACCCTACACTGGACTACTACAAAGAATTAAACAAGCTGGTCTGTTGTCTACCAGACATATCCTTAAGAGCTGATAACTGATACCAGAAAGTCCAAGAACAGACACATTCTACATGCTTCCCAAAATCCACAAATCTGGAAATCCACGAAGACCCATAATTTCATGAGTGGGCACCCTAACCAAACATATTTCTAGGTTGGTAGAGGGTGTTCTCAAACCCCTGGTAAAAGAGACACCCAGCTACATTCAGTACACAACTGACCTATCAAATAAACTATGAGCAATAGGTTCTCTACCAGAAGGAACCATCCTCACCACCATGGATGTGGACTCTCTGTACAGCAATATCCCACACCAGGATGGATTAAATGCCTGCAAAGTCTTCCTGGAAAACTACTACAACTATTTTACATTTGATGACAACATGTATCTACAGGAGACTGGCACAGCAATGGGAAGTGAAATGGCACCACAATATGCAAATCTTTTCATGGTCAAGCTTGAAAGTGACTTTTTATCCTCTTGTCCTATCAGGCCTCTGGCCTATTACCGGTATATTAATGATATTTTAATAATCTGGATGCAGTCTAAGCAACAGTTCATGATGTTCCATAAACACTTTAATTAGTTTCACCCTACCATCAACTTAACACTCAACCACTCCTCCACTCAAATAAATTTTCTGGACACCATCATCAAGTTATGGAACAATGAAGTAGAGACATCCCTGTACCGGAAGCCAATTGAGCATCCAACATATCTTCAATGGGACAGCTTTCATTCAAAACACATAAAAAAACTCTATTGTGTACTGTGAGGCCATCAGATACAATCAGGTATGCTCCAACCCTACAGATGGAGACAGTCTTGTTCGGGGCCTCAGAAAGATCTTTTTGAACCAGGGCTACCATCCAAGAATAATCGAGAATCAAATTACAAGATCAACCAGAACATCATGAAATCATCTATTATATTACAAAAATAAAGAAGAAAACAACCAGGTCCATCTCGTAGTCACCTACAACCCAAATCTGGGGGTGTTAAGAGGAGCTGCACTCAAACTACAACCACTGCTATAGAAAGATGCCAGACTAAAATCTATATTTCTAGACTCCCCAACTTCTGTGTTTCAGGCCCCCTAATCTAAAAAGCATTATTAGAAGCTCGCTGTCCTCTCCAAAAACAACAGGAACACTTCCCTGCGACCAGAACAGGTGCAAAACCTGTAAATTTATAATGACAACAGACAAGATAACAATTTCCAGCTCACATAAGGACTACAAGAACCCCGGTAATTTCAGCTGCATCACAACCAATGTGGTTTATTTAATTATTTGTACAAAATGTGTGAGTAGGAACCTGTATGTTGCCAAGACGGGGCAACAACTCAGAAATAGGATGAACTCTCATCACAATACAATAAAAGAAAGAAGGACAGATCTGCCTGTTCCTAGACACTTCTGTAGCCTTGATCACACAATATTGTATATGAAAACAGTAGTCTCGAAAGGTTATTTCAACTCTCAAAGAATCAGAAAAGTCTAGAAATATAAACTTATGTTGACCATTGACACATTCAGAACAGGAATTAATGTCTCGCATGGATTTATGGCTTTTTATATCAATTGAGAAAAGTAAAAATCTTGGAAGGGCAATAGGCTATCACACTTGTTATCTTTGAACTCTGGTATTTATTGCCCAGAAGCTCTTTCTCTTCCCCCTCCCAATACAGACCACTATGCCCTGCTTATTCAATTTAACGCTTAGGGTGCTTTACCCACCGCGGGCGTTCTGGTCAATCAACCACCAAACCTGGCAGCTTCACAGCGCCTCCCATTAAACCCAGGTCAGTCAGAGAACTGCCTGAGGATAAAGAAGGGCCAAAGCTGCCCTGTCAGTGCTGGTTTATTACGGCACCTCTCAGTGAGTGTGATATATGCCTTCCGATCTGCGATCGGAAGCACATATAATAACCTCCACCTCGTCACTGACAGAGGCCCTAAATAACCCCAAGCAGAGGCCACCAGTTCCTCGTTTTAATATCAGTCCGGTCCGCGATCAGGCTTATATCGGGTCAGAAACCAACCCAGGTAGTGTTAAATGAGCACACGGACGTGGGAATGCTTGATCAAGATAAACGAACAACTCAGGATTAAATTTATATATTTAATCACTCTGTTGGTACACTATTTACAGTTATTATTAAGATGTTACAAACATTATAGTCAGTTATGCAAATAAAAGGATAAATGGAATACACACAATTACACACACATGTGATCAGTTACCTTAATGCTGATGGCACCACAAGGGCGGCGTGATGCCAATCTATTCCTGAGGTATTCTCTGGCTTTGGTGGAATAGTAATGCCTCTTCAGAAGAAATACAAACATGGGAAGAGATGGGCTATTTTTATACTGTAAGAGGCCCTCCCATCTGACACCCTTGGATATTCTCATAACTCCCACCCCTCTGAGTGGAGATATGTGATATGCAAAACTTATAATCTACCATATCTTTGTCTGGGAATGTCACAGACGGAAGGCAAGGCTCTTATATTTTCAGTTCTGATTTTATCTTCACCTGGATATGAAACATGACTATTCTGAGGGCTTCCTACTAGCCAATATCACATTTCGGTGGCTTACAGTCATCGCACGTTGATATTAATATAAGTGCTATGACCGTATGAATCTGTAGGTTTCATATTTATATTTAACATCATCAAAGGAGGGCTGGCTTATGAAATATTAAACGTTTTATTCCCGACACCGCTCGGTCTGAGCTGAATGAAAGCATTTCCTTCCAACCTGCAGTACAAGGAAATTAGGTTTGTTACTTCTCTGCAAATCACAGCAGGGAGTCTTCCTTTACCTGCCTGCCTCTGCTCTATTGTGGCTTGTTGGATGGCATACTCATGCTAATTAACCTATACCACTTCCCAGAGATAGATTGCCTCTGGCTATCAAGGGTGGGGCTTATCTCTTATGAGCGAGATGTGTATTATCTGAACAGAATGGATTCTCACAACTATTGCTTTCTGGGACAAAATGGAAGCTGGGGAATATGGCAATATTCCTTACAAATACTGTTAATTCATCACAGGCTTCGTGTCACACTTTACAAGATGGCCGTCTCCTTCCAACTTTATCTCACTGTTGTGTTTTCCCACGCTCTCCTCCAAACTGGGATAAAGGATTAATTGTCCCATACGTTACCAATTACAGGACACAAAACTGCTGAACATATGAGAGAGGAAACAGGAAATAAAACAGGTATGTCTACTACAGATTTTTCTTTCTCCATAGACAAAACAAGAGCTCCCAGAAAAGCGTGTCTCCTCTCTGCTTTTCTCCGTGACAACCAACCACCACAACCAAACTTTATACGTTCTCAGATTAAGTGACAGAGCAGTGATGCAATAAAAGTATTTTCTAAATCCAGCAGCAAAATTGCATTTTTACTGCACAGTTCATCTATTATCATAGCATTCATAAAATTATTTAAGCACTTTATAAAATTTAAAATAACAGTGAGTGTCACTGACATCTAGTAGTCAGATGTCATCGCTACAGGTGTGGTTTTCACTCATAGTCATCACCAACAGGCATATCTCTATACAGCCTCTTACATGCTCTTTCTCTTCCCTCTCCCAATACAGACCACTATGCCCTGCTTATTCAATCTTGTATATGTGTGTGTTAAGAATGTGTCATTATTAAGCCTGAAGAAGAGACCTGAATTGTCTTGAAAGCTTGCTATTTTTACCATCTTTTCAGTTAGCCATTAAAAGGTAGCTGAGGACTCTCTGAGCACTCTCAGATTCTAATATTTATTTTTCTATTCAAAATCAGACATGCACAAGTGACATCTCTCCCAAACAATCAGTCTGTTGTAATATTCTTCTAAATGCAAAATATTTTAGTGTTTAATTTTTGTGGCTCAAATGAAAAGATGCAAGGATGTTGAGAAGTGATTTTAAAGAAAAACCCATGTAGAGAAAATAATAATGCACATACTATTTTAAGCCAGATTTTTGCATACAACTGTTTCTTTGGAACAAATGGATCACATTAGTTCACCAAAATAAACATGGATACATACATAGTTTTGTTGCCTTCTTTGTACAGTAATTTTGTGCAATGCCCTTTGTAAACCTGATTGTGTTAGTGCAAGGTGCAATGAGTTATAATTTGTATTTTTCTCCTGCCCTGTGACACCTAACAACCTGTGGAGCAGTAAAAGCAAGTTGCATGAATCCATAATAGGGAGCTCAATAGCTCCATGAACTCTTGTAATGACTTTCTACCCTTGTGAATAAGCCCTTATAAACCAGTTTAAAGGGACACTATATGTGAAACTGATACTTTGTTTTTCGATCTGTATGGCCCCCAGAGATGGATTCTTTTTTGGTGCTCTTTGCCTCTCAGGGTACCTTTACACGTCGCTATATCGCAATGCAACATCGACAAAATGTCACGTGGTACGGTCGTTGCAGTTGATATCGTTCGTGCGTTGTGTCGTGTAACAGGGCAATGCGACTGCAATAGATCGCAGTGACGATATTGCAAGAAGATTGTGCATGCTCTTCAACCGTACAATGTTGCATATGCGATCTGGCAGGATCGTGCTGTGTGACGGCGCAACTACGATGTAGAACCAACTTCCCCTATTCACTACAATGTTAATGCTCAGTCCCTGGGTTGCTCATACCCAGCACACAAAAGTTGCGTACAGCATCCTAGTTGCGTTGCCTGCTGATATCTCCCTGTGTGAAATCTACTATGCGATCTTGGACAAGTGCCAAAAAGGTGAGCGCTCCCGTGTAGTTGCATGCGATATCGGAATGATATTGCGATGTGTAACGGTACCCTCAGACCCTACTCAGGATATTTTTATCTTGCCATACCTAAAACATTCTTTTATTCACTAAAAATTTGCAGAAACAATATCCCAGAAATAACTTTTACATACTGCAAAGGTATATCTTAACATAACATAACATAACATAACAGATCTTATCAAAGCAGCATGTATGTTTATCAAGTGTCACCTCTGAGAATGTTTCTTCTACATTTCTTTGCGAAGAGAATAATAATGTAAATCTCGACAGCAATGTATTTACACCTACGCTTATCTGAGAAACTGCTGTTTCCTCTCCTTACAAGTGTATTGTTCACAAAACAACAGGGAAGCTTTTTAAACAAATCTACGGAATTTCATAAAAATGTTGCCATACCAACATTGAACAAATAGCTTCACATTGAGAAGTAAAGAGATGTTCTTCACCACTCTATAACATTGTAGTGCTAGCAGAGAAAAAAGACAAATCAAATTAAATTATGCTGCCTTATGGTTCTATATACCTTAAATATTAGTGCTGAACATTTTTTTTTTTTCACATGGGTCTTTCTTGTATAAGGGTATGTTCACACATTTCTTTTTTGCTGTTTTTTTCTGCAGCAAGATCTGCTATTTTGGCAGTAAAAAAGCTGCTCACCGTTCCCGGGTTCTCAGGTCTCAGGCGCTGGCTGAGGTCACGGTTCAGTGCCTGAGGCTGTAAGGGCCCGGTGGTCAATGCACGGTTAAGTAAGAATAAAGTCTTGTTTCGTGACACCACCTGTAGGTATCCGGTGAAGACACCGGCGCTGCTCAGACCTCCGGGGTGATGTGCGGCAGCTAGATGGAACCGCTCACTACAGGGCGAGCGGGGGGTCCCCGGAGCAGTTACTGTAGTTAAGGGGAATAGGGTAGCGCGGTCAGTGTAGTGCGACTGGAAGGAGGGACATACACACATAAAGTCTTTTGGTACCTTTACTGATGTTGACGGGTAGACTCGACCGGAGATGAGGTAAAACACTTCAGGACTTTCCACAGCAAGCAGTGTTGTAGGCTTCCTAGTATACATTGTTCTGCTGGAGTCTACCAGGCATGAAACCTGACCAAACCGTTACTGCACTTTCTGTGTGTCTCTTCACACCCGGATTTGCTGCACTGAGGGCACTCTATGGGATTCCTGTCAGGCCTTAGACTCCGGGCTCTCATTTGGTGGTGTTTCGGGTGTCCGGGGAGCTAAACCCTCTATTTTAGTGCTGGTTTCTCTGCAAGGTCTATACTGTATCCTTGTAGCTCGGACCCAGTGACCGGAACTCTGTTAGGGTGAGTCGGGATTACTCCTCTGCCCCTATTTGGTACTTGCGTCTCTCCTGTTCCTGTGACCCTGACTCTGAGGATCTACCACTGTTCTCAGGTGTCTCTGGTATGGGCCTAGCGTGGCTCCAATACCAGGTCAGCTCACTCAGCTGCTTACAGTTCTGTAGTGACTGCACACTCTGGTGTTTCTCCCTCCAGGACCCGTATTTATAGGGGGAACTGGCTTAAGGCAACCAGTGGAGCTCCCCCTACAGGTCTGGGGTGAAAGGTGTTGTTTGTTAGTGGGGTCTGCTTGCTGTGTACTTTCCATCCTTGTCCCAAGAGGTCGTGTGGTGACCTGCACAGGGTGCCACACAAACAACAAGTTTTGCTGAGTTTATGCTGCATTTTTGGTGTCTATAGTGCATGTATTGTTCTCATTTTTCGGGATCTTTGGCTTTTGGTATAGATACAACATTTTGATCACCTTTTACTGTACTGTATTGCAAAGTTGTGGCAGCCAAAAAAAATGTAGTTTTGGTGTTTTGATTTTTTTCCCATTACGCCCTTTACTAATCAGATTAATTTATTTTCCATTTTAATAGATCAGGCATTTTTGGATGCGGTGATACCAAATATACATTTTTTATTTATTTTTAACTAGCTGTGAGCCCGATGCAAATGCATCGGGATTCTAGAATGTGCGTTAATTAGATTATAGTAGCTATATTATTATTTTTTTTTTTTTTATTTACATTTTTTTTGAATAACTTAATGTTATGAATATTTTATTTATTTGTTTTATTTTATTAGAATTAGTTAATGTTATGAATTTTTATATGGAATATTTTTTTTATTATTTATTATTTTATTATTGTAATTATTTATTATTTAATATTTTTATAATATTATTTTTTTTTATTTTAATTGAATTTTTTTTTATTTGAGTAATTTGATTTTCTTAGAATTAGTTAATGCTATTAATATTTGAATTATATATATTTTTATTTTATTTATTTATTTTTTGAATTTTGATTTTATTATTTATTATTTGTATATTAATTTTTTATTTTAATTACATTTATTTGTATTAGATTATTTTTTTTTATTTTAATTAGTTAATGTAATTAATATATTAATTTTATATATTAATTTTATATTTTTTTTTATTATTATTATTTATTTTATTATTTATTATTTATATTATTTTTTTTTTTTTTTTTTTTAGTATTTTTATTATTATTAAATGTATTTATTATTTGTTATTTTAAGTGAATTTATTTGTATTTTTAAATATTTTTATGTGTATTTATTTATTTATTTTTATTGTCTTTAAATGTAGTGAATTTTTCCCATTGAGAAACATGGATGAATGAGGCGCGAATCTGATTGGCCGCAGTGGAATAGTAACAGTGTTTTTTCCCATTGATAAAAATGTATGAATGAGCCTTGAATGTGATTGGTTGGTGTGTATTTGAATGTGATTGGTGCGATTTGGATCCGTGGGCGGGGCTTCCAGAAACTCGCGGCGGCCATCTTTATTCCTCAGTCAGCGGAGCGGACCGAAGAGGGAACATCGAGGACCCGGAGCTCGCTGGAGGAAGAAAGAAGACCGCCGGATGGAGACTCGTGGCCCAGGCTGAAGGAAGAGGATGCCTGGGCCGGAGGGAGGACTGGACCTGGACCTGACGAAGCAGATGTCATGAAGACAGGTAAGCGATCTACGGCGTCGGGGGGGGGGGGTAAGCGGACATATTGTGGGGGGTGTGAGGACATATTGTGGGGGGGGGTGTGAGGACATATTGGGGGGGTGCGGACATATTGTGGGGGTGTGTGAGGACATATTGGGGGGGGTGCGGACATATTGTGGGGGGGTGTGAGGACATATTGCGGGGGGGTGTGAGGACATATTGGGGGGGTGTGCGGACATATTGTGGGGGGGTGTGAGGACATATTGGGGGGGTGTGCGGACATATTGTGGGGGGGGTGAGGACATATTGGGGGGTGCGGACATATTGTGGGGGTGTGTGAGGACATATTGGGGGGGCGTGCGGACATATTGTGGGGGGGTGTGAGGACATATTGGGGGGGTGTGCGGACATATTGTGGGGGGGTGTGAGGACATATTGGGGGGGTGTGCGGACATATTGTGGGGGGGGTGTGAGGACATATTGTGGGGGGTGTGCGGACATATTGTGGGGGGGTGTGAGGACATATTGGGGGGGTGTGGGGGGGTGAGGACATGTGGGGGGGTGTGAGGACATATTGTGGGGGTGTGTGAGGACATATTGTGGGGGGGTGTGAGGACATATTGTGGGGGGGTGTGAGGACATATTGTGGGGGGGTGTGCAGACATATTGTGGGGGGGTGTGAGGACATATTGTGGGGGGGTGTGAGGACATATTGTGGGGGGGTGTGAGGACATATTGGGGGGGCGTGCGGACATATTGTGGGGGGGTGTGAGGACATATTGGGGGGTGTGAGGACATATTGGGGGGGGTGTGCGGACATATTGTGGGGGGGTGTGAGGACATATTGGGGGGGTGTGAGGACATATTGGGGGGGGTGTGCGGACATATTGTGGGGGGTGTGCGGACATATTGTGGGGGGTGTGCGGACATATTGTGGGGGGTGTGCGGACATATTGTGGGGGGGTGTGCGGACATATTGTGGGGGGGTGTGAGGACATATTGGGGGGGTGTGAGGACATATTGTGGTGGGGTGTGAGGACATATTGTGGGGGGGGGTGTGAGGACATATTGTGGGGGGGTGCGAGGACATATTGGGGGGGTGTGCGGACATATTGTGGGGGGTGTGAGGACATATTGGGGGGGTGCGGACATATTGTGGGGGTGTGTGAGGACATATTGGGGGGGGGGTGTGCGGACATATTGTATGGGGGTGTGAGGACATATTGTGGGGGGTGTGCGGACATATTGTGGGGGGGTGTAAGGACATATTGGGGGGGGTGTGAGGACATATTGTGGGGGTGTGGGGGGTGTGAGACATATGGGGGGTGTGTGGACATATTGCGGGGGGTGTGAGGACATATTGTGGGGGGGTGTGAGGACATATTGTGGGGGTGTGAGTACATATTGGGGGGGTGGCGGACATATTGTGGGGGGTGTGAGGACATATTGTGGGGGGGTGTGAGGACATATTGGGGGGGTGTGCGGACATATTGTGGGGGGGTGTGAGGACATATTGGGGGGGTGTGCGGACATATTGTGGGGGGGTGTGAGGACATATTGGGGGGGGTGTGCGGACATATTGGGGGGGGTGTGCGGACATATTGTGGGGGGTGTGAGGACATATTGGGGGGGTGTGAGGACATATTGTGGGGGTGTGGGGGGGGTGAGGACATATGGGGGGTGTGTGTGGACATATTGTGGGGGGGTGTTGAGGACATATTGGGGGGGTGAGGACATATGGGGGGGGCGTGCGGACATATTGTGGGGGGGTGTGAGGAGATATTGGGGTGGGTTAGGGGGGTGAGGACATATGGGGGGGTGTGCGGACATATTGTGGGGGTTTGGGGGGGGTGCGGACATATGGGGGGGGTGCGCAGACATATTGTGGGGGGGTGTGAGGACATATTGTGGGGGGGTGTGAGGACATATTGGGGGGGTGTGCGGACATATTGGGGGGGTGTGCGGACATATTGGGGGGGTGTGAGGACATATTGTGGGGGGTGTGAGGACATATTGTGGGGGTGAGGGGGGTGAGGACATATGGGGGGGTGTGGACATATTGTGGGGGGTGTGAGGACATATTGTGGGGGGGTGTGCGGACATATTGTTGGGGGGTGTGAGGACATATTGTGGGGGGGTGTGAGGACATATTGGGGGGGTGTGAGGACATATTGTGGGGGTGTGTGAGGACATATTGTGGGGGGGTGTGAGGACATATTGGGGGGGGGTGTGCGGACATATTGTGGGGGGGTGTGAGGACATATTGGGGGGGTGTGCGGACATATTGTGGGGGGGTGTGAGGACATATTGGGGGGTGTGTGCAGACATATTGTGGGGGGTGTGCGGACATATTGTGGGGGGGTGTGAGGACATATTGGGGGGGGTGTGAGGACATATTGTGGGGGGGGGGTGAGGACATATGGGGGGTGTGTGGACATATTGTGGGGGGTGTGAGGACATATTGGGGGGGTGAGGACATATGGGGGGGCGTGCGGACATATTGTGGGGGTGTGTGAGGAGATATTGGGGTGGGTTGGGGGGGTGAGGACATATGGGGGGGTGTGCGGACATATTGTGGGGGTTTGGGGGGGGTGCGGATATATGGGGGGTGCGCGGACATATTGTGGGGGGGTGTGAGGACATATTGGGGGGGTGAGGACATATGGGGGGGCAGTGAGGGGGGGGTCTGTGCGGCGTTGGGGGTGTGTGGTGCTGGGGGGCGGTGCGGGGCTGGGGAGCGGTGCTGGGCTGTGGATCGGGGCTGGGGGGGAGGCACAGGGGGCAGCTCCATAGTCGCAGGTGGGCTGTGCGTAGCGGGGAGCGGAGGCGGCTGTGCCGCCTCCGCTTCATGGTTCCCGGGCGAGATGTGGGTAGTGGGGAGCGGAGGCAGCGCGGGCGGCATCGGCAGGGTGTGGGTGGGCAATGGCTCGCAATGCCCGCTACGCGGGCAATGCTTCGCCGTGTGCCTGACACTCACAATGGCCGCTGCGCGGCCATTGCGAGTCGAGTTAGAACGGCTCGCAATGGCCGCTTCGCGGCCAATGCTTCGCGCGTATCCACATGACCACGCCGGAAGTAGCGCCGGATGGGGCAAAAAAGCTATTCGAGATTATATAATAGATTGTTTTATTTTCAATGGGGCAAAAGGAGGTTGATTTCAACTTTTTTTTTCACTTTTATTGTGTTACTTTAAGCTGTAATCATCAGATTGCTTGTGTTGTTAAAGCGGTGCATCAGCGCAAATGCCTTCTTCCTATGAATGCTGGTGCATGGGCCTCCCCAGGGTGAGAATCCCAACCCCAAGCCATGTGGTTTATCTCTGCTAAGTATCAATACACGATGCACCCCACACATTTTTTTTTTTCGCTTATTTATTTTTACACACATTTGCCGGCAGGCTTGTTGCCATACACTAATGTGTATGGCAACCAATCACAGACAACGGCACAATGAGTATGGGTGCAGTCTGACTGCAACAGCCAATTACAGATACTGTCACAGAGAATGAATGAGGGATTCTGTGAATAAACATGAGGCTTAATGAGTGGACCCGGAGATAGTGTTACAAGTACATGGTCCTCGAGAAGTATAATTCTACTGCTTTAAAGTAATTTTACTTTCTTTTGCCCTGCAAGCCAAACCCAAACAGTAACATTGACTCCTCAGGCAAGTCTGTGTTCAGGGTATGTGCATTAACACTAGGTGTTCGGTACAGTTCAGGTTCGGACATCACTATTTACAAGATAATAATGCAAAGTAGCCTAAAGACATGCCCCAAGAAGATAATTTGAGCAATGTCCCCCTTG
Organism: Allobates femoralis; assembly: GCA_033576535.1. Classification (NCBI taxonomy): domain Eukaryota; kingdom Metazoa; phylum Chordata; class Amphibia; order Anura; family Aromobatidae; genus Allobates; species Allobates femoralis. The sequence goes on from JARQOC010000003.1 coordinate 168,487,844, forward strand.
TGAAAACCATAAAAACTTTCACTAAGTAGAAAGGCACATATTTTTGGAAGCCCATGAGGGATTTTAAAAGAAAAAGAAATGACCATATATACTTGAGTATAAGCCGAGTTTTTCAGCACAATTTTTGTGCTGAAAAGTACCCCCCTCAGCTTATACTTGAGTCAGTACAGTGGGGAGTGGTGTCCGGGGGCTGGAGGAGGCAGGGGAGGCTGCAGAGTGAGCAGGAGGTCACGTGACCCCGCTCACTAGTGTAGTGGAATATGCATTGCGTCCCCCTTGTCCATCACCGACAGGGGGAGCGGCGTACATTACACTACATTATGTATACTCGCACCCACCCCCATCACTGGTTACAGGACCCCGTGCTGCCGCACATCAAATAATAAACCTTTAACTCACCCTCCAATGTCCTGCAGGCACTGTGTGTCCTCCGTCCGGTCTTCCTGGCTGTATGCTGGCTTCCAATCATGTGACCGGTGCAGCAGCAATGAAATCATCTTTGCTGCGCGGGTCACATGATTAGAAGCCGGCATACAGACAGGAAGACCGGACCAAGGATGCACTGTGCCAGGGTGAGTTAAAGGTTTATTATTTTATGTGCGGCAGCATGTCGTCAACGACGTCTCCGGCGCGTCCTGTGTGATGCGTGCGCTCAGATTCTGCCCCTCTTCAGACCTGCATCCCCGGCATTTCCTCTCCTGTGCTCCCGTAGCAGGTAATGGCAGCGGGGACGCAGGCAAGCGCAGGAGCTCGCGATCTCTGCGTTCATGTACAGCCCTAAGTTTATCTGAAAAGCACCTGTGTTGCTTTTTACGCTAGCGCAGGGCAGGCAAACACAGGTAACTGCACATATGCAGAAATGTGAAAGGGGCCTTAGTGTTTGGTATACACATTTGTCGGGTAATAACCTTTTGTTTGGTACTCATAATTAATGATAGAACACACTTGTGCATATGCAAGAGATCTGTATTCTAAACATATTGAAGGAAAGAAAAAAAAAGGATTGCAAATTTTCAAGAAGCAATATCCATATTATAGTATTTTTTGAGTGTGAACAGACCTACAAGACCATATATTTTAAGCATATAATGGACATATGCTATTTTTATCTGACGTGCTTGCCGATAAGTGTAGAAGAGATGGCCCCGCACACTGCTGACCCTCTGCAATAATAAACCTTAACTCTTTAAAAAAAAAAAAAAAATTAAAAGCTCTCTTAAAGGAATATTTAATGGAAGTTTTATGCTTCTTTGAGTTTGCTGGCATGTCTGTCACTCTTCGAAAACTTCACAGCCTGCAGGTTTCCCAACTCATGGAAACTGGAGGAAACTTAAAAACTTTCTTTTGAAGCTCATTTAAATTCACGAGATTGAAAAAACCTGGTAGACCTGATGGCAGTGAACTCAGCTAATATATAGGTTAGCAGAGTTCTCATTCACTGGGTCTTCCCATTTTTGCCCCAAGCCTCCATGGGCCATTTTGAGATTTTGAACACTTTTCTGAACAAAGCCGAGTTCGCAGACTTTTTAGCAAATTGTCCTGTTTTCCAATCATGATCCAAATCTTTAATGTTCATGCCAAATTTGAAATTGGCGAACCTTGTTCAGAAATGTTTGCTCATATCTAATGATGACCGTTAAGGGCCCGTTTCATGCTTCAATGGTTGAACGATGTGATCAACGATCTGACTTGACCTAGATTGCTTGAACATCGTTCAATGATTGCTAGTATAATGTCATACATACAGATGTCGTTAACGATGCAGCAACGATTTCGCAACAAGCACATGATACTTGCGGTCGTTAGATCGCCTACGTCCTTCACTTTTAAATAGGCGAGGACGTTAACGACATCGTTATCGAGGTGTCACTCACACCCATGCTGCAGGTTGGACGAACGATCATCGTATGGTTTTAGGTCCGGTTCAAAAACCTCAGATTGACGATCTGCCCAATTATCGTTGATCGGATGTACATGTCACACTGAGCGACGTCGTTACGATGACATTCAAACGACTGAAAACCTGTGACGTTTCAACGATATCGTAGCATGAAACGGGCCCTTTAGTCACATAGAAACAACTCAATTAATCTATCAAAAAGTAGAGCGTGATTCTGGTGATTGGCTACAGTAATCATATTTTGTCCTAAGTGGAAGCACAGAAATGGTGGAGAGTTGGAAGGGAAGCTGCGTGTGGTAAGATGAGTGTGGTTCATTATTTTTGTACCGGCTATTTTTGAAAAAAAAAATTCAGGGATGTAAACTCTCTTTAATAACATCAATATTACATTTCTACATGGACACATTTTTGCAGAGAATATGTTTCACATAACAAGCTTTGTCACACTTCTTGTGTTGCCTTGACAACCAGATTTCTCACTACTCTCTCATTACTGCTAGAAAATCAAACATTTTACCATTGTATCTCCATAAACTGAGTTCTTCTAATAAAGTCATGTGAACATTCAATTAAAACACAATAATCCGGGACTTGATTATCAGCATAAGTCATGCATTAATTGCAATGTCTGAAGAACTGCTTGCTTGTGTTTCTTCCACATAAAATCAAATGTCGTGGGTATTTTGCTGTAGTATTATTATTATTATTATTATGTTTAATATATAAATGGCCATATTAATAATAAAATAATACAACTAGATTTGGTTTAGTGAAAAAAATCACGATACACATTGGGTAACCAGGGACAGCGTCTGCAGAAAGCGCCCGCATACACGCACCTGCGCTTCTCTCACAAAATTTAAGTATTTAGTGCAGAAGCGCTAAATACTGACAGCGCAGGTGTGTGTGTGGACAAGGCCTATATGAGGTGAAATAGCAATATAATGTTAGGTCAGGGAGGCTGCGTACAGCTTACATTATTTTGATATGAAAATAAAAGATATTCCCTGTATCAGGTAAGTAATAAAAAGCTAACAATCCAAATCCACTAAACATCATAGCAGTTTTATTTTGATTGTAGGTAATTTTTAGAAAAGAAGTGGAGACTGTACAACACCATCAGAAATGGATCTTACTGGAATGAAAGAAAGTTTTAAATTGGAACATCAATAATGATTTCAGAGTTAAACTATTAGGAAGAACAACAATATAAAAGAATGTATGCCCCAGAGCTTTAAGTCTGGCTTCACACCACGGTAGGGTCCGGTCCGGGGCTGTCCGGTGTAAACCAGACAGCCCCGAACCGATTTTTGCCCCCATAGTAGCCTATGGGGCCAGATTGAGCCGGATGGCAGCTCTCTGCCATCCGGTTTCCAACTCTCCGGATGAATCCGGGAGAATTCGTATTATTCTCACTGGACACAAAAAATGTTGCTTGCAACGTTTTTGTGTCCGGGGAGAAAAATCACCCCAAAAAGCCGGATCCCGGATTTGCCCGGATTGTCTCGGATTCTCCTGGATCCGCGGCAATCCGGTTCTCCCTAAAATGGGAGCCTATGGGGCTGGATTGCACTGGTCCGGGCGAATCCGGGAACCGGATACCGGCGGCTGCACGCCGCTGTTGTTTCAGGACCGCGGCTAGATTCATGCTAGCCGCGATCTTGAAAAATCAGCAGCTGCGGCTGCAATTACAGCCATCCGGCTGCAAGCAGGACCGGAGGGCACATTTGGCCAGACTGCACCGTGGTGTGAAGCCAGCCTAAAACTCCTTTTACGGTACCTTCACACACAGCAATATTGCAAGGCAATTTCACTGGCAATTTGCTGGTTGCAGTGAAATCACGGGCACATTGTTCTATTTGTACGCAGCAACAAAATAGAACAATGTGTCCATGATTTCACTGCAACCAGTAAGTTACCTGGTGACAAGCTACAAATGTAGCCGTGTGTAAAGGTACCCAAAAAGATAAAATATGCTAACATTGAATGAGGGAATTCTGGTACTGCATTACTGGTCTAGAAACTATATTTGGCCAATAAATAATCTAAGTATCCAAGTTTTTCAAATACAGTTCCTATAGCAGTAATGCAGTATCAGAATGTCCGCATTCTATCTTTCTTTCAATGTTCTTTTTATTACAAATTTTTCACAAACAGTTGACATAGTGAATAGTACAGATAGTAATATTGGGTAAATCGTATGACAACATAAATTTTAAAGGCTTCTTAATGTGTAACATGTAGAGGGGGGGGACAAGAAAAAATAAACAAGATTGGGGAGAGCGGGGTGAAAAGAAAGGAAGGTTATAGTGTAGGTAGTGTGAGGAGGGTGGGGGGGTGATGCACCTTGGGTGGCGGTGTGGCAACTTGGAGATAGAATTTTGATTGGAATCTAAAATAGATCCATGGTGACCAGACCTCTTTAAATTTGGTTGAGGTATGGAACACCGCTGCAGTTAGTTCTGCTACATAAAGGTGTGCCACGGAAGGTAAAACAGGGGTTTGCCTATGCTTTGGTAACAGTGATTTTACAGCTGCAATGATTTAATTTGCCAATTGTTTAGCTAGCTTCTCATCTGGCCATAATGGGAAGTTTAAGAGTGCTAATTCTGGTGTGAGGGAGTATTGCTTGTCTAAGACATGAGCAACAGTCTCTTTTACTAAATCCCAGAAGAGTCTTACAGCAGGACAGGACCACCATAAGTGAAAAAAGTCTCCCCTGGCCACCAGACATCTCCAGCATCTGTCTGATTTGTGGGTGCCATCTGTTAGATTTAGACAGCGACACGTACCATCAATAGATTATTTGAAAAACTTTTTCTTGGATGCGGACGCATTGTCATGGGCCATGTGAGTACCTATATATGTGTTTTAATTGGGTATCTGTAAATGAGACACCCAAATCTTTCTCCCAATGTGATATATATGACCGTTTCTATGCAGTACTAGCGTCAATCAAAATAAATTATATTATGGAAAAGATTTTTTTCAGAGGGTTGGTTGAAAGAAATAGAGTTTCATATGGGGTGAGGGGTCTATCAAGATCTAAAGCTCTGGTAAATGAGCACGAGAGTGAAGTCAGCATCCCATAATGAAGGAACGAGAGGGAAGACAGGCCCAGGAGGTTTTGTAGATCTTGTTAAGGGGAAATTGATCCCTCTGAGTCGATTTGGTCAATTGTTACTTTTCCTACCTGTGAAGGTATTGAGCCAATCAAGTCTGATATTCTAGTAAGCTGGGATAGGGGTGGAGCTAAAATGTAAGATAATCTTTTCCAGATAGACAACATTGAGTGCGTGTCTGCGTTTGTGCTCATTTCAGGAGTCTGGACAGTGTGTGGTTTTAGGAGGAAGGAGCGTAGAGAGGAGGTAGCCATTTGTTGTTCCACTTTAACCCATGGTTTTTGCGTCTTGATCTCTGACCCAGTATACCATTCTGGCTAATTGTGCTCCTTGATAATATTTGGTTATGCGTGGTTTACTATTAAACCAGATGTATTGGGAGAAAAGGGAGTTGAATAGTGATGGGCGAGTCCTAAATTACTCGGAATCGCTTGACTCTAGCGAGTCCGAGCCCGGGACTCGCTACTCGTTGCGAGTCTAGCGAGTCCAATGTTAATGAATGGGGAAGCGAGTAATAGCGAGTAGTGTGCGATTTACAAATCACAGATGTGTCTCGGAAGCTTCAGCCTGAAGCAATCCTAGTTTTGCCATTGACTTGCATTGGACTTGTTTACTGTGCAAGTAATTGCTGGGAAACTCACACAGTAAGGAGTCAGGCTGTCTGCTCTGTGCTGGCTGCCGCAGCTCCAGGGTCCTAGAGCCCGCCTGCTGCCTGATGTAGCAGAGCTGATATTGTTCTCAGTCTGCTCACTCCCTGTGCATAGACATCTATATCTATGCAAAGGGATGTAGCAGAGAGGACATCGCGCTTTGGACTACGTCGGACGGAAGAGGATTTTTTTAATTAAAGATGGAGTCCCTAATGGCTTTTTTTTTTATTTCTAATAAAAAATTTTCTCTGTGTTGTTTTTTTTAAAACAATTTAAGGCTATGTGCACATCTGACGTTTCTGCATCTTTGCAGACCGTCCTAAAACCGGTGGACACTGGCAGAAACTGAGTTTTCTGTGCTCAGCAGTGTCCCAGGTTTTTTGCTCGTTTTTTGCTCGTTTTCAGTCCGTTTTTACAGCGTTTTTCTCGGCGGTTTCTCGGCGGTTTTCTTGGCGTTTTTGAAAACTGGGTTTTTTTGCCACTGGATGATTTGAGTCTACAAATAAAGTTGCCTTCAAAAGGACCAAAAAAAAAAAAAAAAAACATTCTTTCATCACTTCCTGTTCCACTGTCCAAAAAAAAAAAAAAAAAATTGTGACCAAGTTGTGTGACGCATTTTGCTACATACAGGCATCACCTTGCTATACAACATGCCGCGAACACGTCGTTTGCGCCTGCGGAGGCCATACCAACAGGTCTTGCTTCTCGCCATACTCGACTGGCTCCTATGTGAGCAAGAGGATGATGATGAGGTAAGCCAAAGCTACACTTAAACATTTATGTCCAGCCGCATGATTTGTCCCGGCCTGTAAGATATATGTTTATTTTGGAATGTAAAATCAGGCATGTTATGTTAAATTTTGGGAGCAATAAGCGCCATATAGTGTCAGGGGGTGGCTGGGTTAGTTAATTTGACGCATCATCATTAGCTGCTGTTCCTCTTGGAAAACCCACATACCCAAGCATGTGTATGGCCCCCAGCATCATAAAGTCGATGTGTCATGGCAAAATTATTATATCACATGGGCCTTTGCTGTTAAATTGTGGGTCGTAGTCTGTTTGTTGATGGTTTGATAGTTCATTGTTGGCTTGCTTTCCTTTTACACAGGTCCAGCAACCTCCCAGAATGTGGGTGCATCCCCTCCTACAGACCCGTGAAACTAAGGGGCACTTTGGCCAGCTGTACCAAGACTTACGAAGGTAACCCCAATACTCCCAAATTTGGACGTCTCTGCTCTTATAATTGTAAATGTCTGTGAGGCCGATTGGAAATAATTGTGAGGCTACAATATGGGTAGAGGGGGGATACAGAGGGAGGGAGAGGGGGAGAGAGAGGGAGGGAGAGCGAGAGAGGGGTAGAGAGATGGACGGAGAAAGGCCGATGCGCCAAATTTCGCCCAACTAAATACATCTAGTCAACAAAGTCTTAACTCATCTTTTTGGGTTTGTATGAAGACTTAATTTTTGAACTGGAGATATAGATATATCAATTAATACATACACAGCAAGATAGCTAGATAGAGAGATCGATCTCTGGATAGCTTGATAGGACGAATGGCAGACACGATCTCTCCGTCACATTTGTAAATTTAGCTTATAATGGTACAGCAAGCACTCGTGGCAGCACATCGGCGTGTGACAAAATCCAAACAAGGGCCCAGTCATGCCTATGTTGAAAAAACGCTCTCTCCTTTTTTTGGAAGTGAGGCGCCATTCGGCTTGTTTTGCGTAAGCACACAGCGCCCAACCAAAATAGCGTCTCAATTCACATACACATACCTTGCGTTGTTGAAAGGAATTCATGTCCGTCCCTTGTTTGTAATTTTGTACACGCCGATCGTGTATCGACGGTTGGTTGCGGGGCGACCAATGCGCAATGGCCTCTTCACCTACATTCTTTGTGCCCCTGCAACGGCTTGCAGACTACACCTTGCTCAAAATGCTTTGTGTGTTTCGTGGCTCTTGATCAGGCACGTCCACAATTACACTATTTAATCCCAAAGTAAGGAAAATGCCTTATGTCAATGTTATTGTACAAGGGCTTGTTATTTCTGTTCGATAGTATTCTTTTTTTTTTTTTTTTTTTGGGGTTTAGATACCCGGAAAAATTTGTCTCCTTTTGCCGGCTGACCATCGGTGCTTTTGATGAGCTCTTGCAGCTTGTACGTAGTAAGCTGACCCTCCATAACACACGATTCCGTAATGCTATAGGAGCCGAGGAAAGGCTACTCATCACATTAAGGTAAGTGGTCCCTATTTTAATATGACAGCATAGTATCCCAACTGATTTATTCCGTGAGATTATTAATTGATTTATGCTCGGACATTCTGCAAGATCATTTGCTGGCAACTGACACAGCTGTTCTACACTGGTGCTCACAAACATCTACCCTGTGTGTCCCCCACATCACACCGCTTTTTCACCCTCTACCACACTGTGTGTGTCCCACCTCATGTCCCCTATGTGGCCCCCTCAAGTCCCCTGTGGGGCCCCCTCATCTCAAACAATTATCCCCCTCCTTTCCCCTGTCCTCCTGATCTTAAATTTATTCAAATTTCATTGTCAACTGTACCTGATCACCCGCTGTTGCATGGCGGTTAACGGTTGATGTGCGTGGCTTGCGTTGTCCTCTCGCTGTCTGCCAATGTATTGTACTTCAGAGTAGAACCTTGGGTGATGTCACAGTATCGGGGCTGACGTTTAACATCCTATGACCTTTTGTCACATGGCAATTGTATCTGTTAAATTTATTGACCACGAAATACATATCCACCAGATTTTGTTACTAGCCAATTTGAGGGCATTTACATATGAACCCAATCTGGACGATGTACAGAGGACTTCATGTGGCGAAATTGGGATATGATGCTGTGTATTTTTGGGCAAACAACAAGGCTAACACAAATAAATCAGTGAAGGCACACACCAGGAACCTTTTTTTGTCTAAAATGAAGTTTCAAAAATAGCCCAAAATTATTTTCTTGACCTAACATCATCAACACATGCTGGAAATTAGACAATAATGTATCACGGAAAAATGTGTCCATCATTTTACTTGAAGCATTACTTTGGCTAAAAATTAGGAATTGCTATTTTTGCAACGTTTTCTCTTTGCCTGCTACCATGCCTTTTATTTTTAGCTACTATTCATACTTTGAATTAATGCTTTCCTTTTTTCATTTTTTTTTCAGATTCCTGGCTACTGGGGAGAGCTATGGGTCGCTACATCTTCAGTTTAGGGTGGGAAAAAGCACCATTTCACAGATTGTAAAGGTGACGTGCACTGTCATCTGGGAGCAGTTGCAGCCATTAGTGATGCCTTCTCCAACCGAGGAGACTTGGTTGCAGGTAGCGGCAGGCTTTCAGTCTGTGGCCAACTTCCCTAACTGCATAGGTGCAGTTGATGGCAAACATATCCGTGTGAAACAGCCTCCTCAATCAGGATCACGCTTCTATAACTACAAGAAGTTTTTTTCGGTGGTCCTGATGGCGGTGGCTGATGCTCATTACCGATTTGTTGCCATCGATGTTGGTGCCTATGGTAGTACAGGGGATTCTCGTGTGTTGAGAAACTCACAAATTGGCCTGCAAGTACTCCAAGATCAACAGACCTTACCTGCTGATAGCCCTTTGCCCGGTTCCACGGATGCAGTCCCCTACGTGATGGTATCGGATGAGGCTTTTCCTTTGATGCCAAACCTGCTGCGCCCATACCCACGTAGGGGACTGGATGACCGTCGTAGGGTCTTCAACTATCGGCTAAGCCGGGCACGCCGTACCGTGGAATGCACCTTCGGTATCATGACTAGTCAGTGGAGGGTCTTGCATTCAGCCATTCAGGTGTCCCCAAACACAATTGATTCTGTAATAAAGGCATGCTGCGTCCTTCATAATTTCGGTCGACAATATGGAACCGAGCACATGGAAGGATTGCAGCTGCCTTTATTACAGACAGCTATCAATTGGGGTTTGGGTCGCCCACCAAATTATGCCTTAGCTGTAAGAGACACCTTTGCGGACTATTTCATGACACCTGAAGGTGCCGTGTCCTGGCAGTACAGCGCTAGCCATGTGCCAACTCCTACCCTAAATTGAAGATGTAGATTTGATTTTGTAGGTGATCCCTTGAAGACTGACACAGGTTCTTGAAGACACAAACGCTCTTGGATGTTTGTACCGATTTTTCAGGGATACAGGATTGGATTGAGCACCTAGTGAACCACCCCATATTACCCACCTACAATGGTTACCCAAGAGCTACCTCACCTTGGATGATGAATCCCATGTATAGTGTGGTGCACATCCCGTTCATTTATGTAACAAATTTAATTACAATGTTCATATTTGTTTTTTTAGTATTTTTTGGACACAGAAAACTGTAATTTAAAGGCTAAAATGTGGATTCTAAATACATGGAATTAAAAAGGCAAAGAAACGTTCAAAATCGTTGTTTATTTTTAGCACAATAGAACAAAACTTGTTCGCACAAAACATTGGTGACAGATCAAAAATAAAGGAAAAGACACACATAGAGGCAGAGAACATGCCTTAGACCTGACAATACACATCTGTCGGTATTTTTGACACTCTGTAAAACCGGAGTGTTGTAAAAGAAAACAAGGTATAAACATGATCAACTATCTCACATGACAAATGCAGAATATCAAATGACATTCAATTCAAGGGTGTATACTGACGAGGAGACCCATCTCCTCCAAACATTGGTTGGCCCGACATTTGAACACTTGCCGAGCTGTCGTCCATGTGTAATTGTGCCCTATAAGATGTGTATTTTTCCCCTTGCACCTGCTGGCGCGGCCGAAAAGCATGTTGATCCTGACTCATCCATGCCATTTGTGGGGGACCTACATTGGATGTGGGTGGATTGGAGACGCTACTAAGATCCCTTGGAGGTTCAAATACTTGGGAGATGCTATTTATAATAGTGACCGCACTAGGAATTGGCTTCTTTGCACGGTAGTAATCTATTAATATATACACCACTGACAGAAAGGATGCCTCCCGATCTGGCCCAATTTCCCCGTAGACAATCAGCTACATGTGACCCTGCTCTATCATACCGTTCTTCTTGTTCTGCTTTTTTCAAGAGGTTGATGGCCTCCTGAGCAAACTGGGACTGGGGCTGTTTAATTTGTTGTTTTTGGCCCCTACGTGTGTATGCTGTGTGGGTTGTGGTTGGGGATCTCATGGTACTCAAAGCCTCTACAGTTGATGTTGCACCCACAGCTCCTGAAAGGGAACATGAGGTTTAACTGGCCGCATCCCCTTCTATTGAAATACTTGGAGAGGAAGTTGTGGTCGATCTACTCAAATTCAACACGCCTTCGTCATCTGTTGGCGTCACGGACGCTTCGGCGACATTGGTCGGCCTAGGTATATTGCCCTCCGTTCTGCAAAAATAAAAATATGGTTTTAGTGAGTGCTTACATATTACAAGGTACATATTTAATACGAACATAGCTATCCTGACCAGACTTTCATTCTTAAGGGCAGATGGAATGTTGAATTTTTATCGCCTTGGACTGTTCAAATTATAATTGTTTCCATAAGGGACCTACTACTATGTCCTTCCTCTTTTTTGTTATTAATAAAAAACAAAAAAACCCGTTAAAGATGTACTGGCCATCAGTCATATTGGGAGTCACAGCCGACCCAGCCACGCATGGGTAAGGACAGAATACTACGCATGGTGTCCCACAATCTCCCACTCCTCCTGCACTGGTCTTTCCGCCAGCCTTCATGCTCGCTGATGCTGTATTGTGACTCATGTCCTCATGCTATTGGCTGTCGATTATTTATACAACTGTTGAAATCAAAGTACTTACGGGCGCAGAGTGCGACTGGTGAGGGTGAAGAGTAGCTCATTGTAAAATGGGCATTTTTTCTTTGGTGGGGAAGCACCACTTTTTTCACTCTTTGCAAGGAATTTGGTGAAAGCGTCCCGCACTGACTTCCACCTTTTTCTAACATCATCTTCTAGAAAGAAAAGCACAGAGAGTGTCATTGTTTTATTTTCAAAAATGTAAAAAAAAAAAAGGTAGCTAACCACGTCTAAGGCGCCCACCCTACTTTGCTAAAAAAAAAACATTCACTAACAGATTGACTAGTGTCTAAGGCGAGTCTTGAGGCCAGCATCGGGGTTCTGGCCTACCAAGTCTTCCTAGACAGCAGCCTCCACGTTGGTGTATACAGCAGCATCACCAGTTTCATTAAACATCCGTCCCAGTGGTGGTATGTTCTTGCGGCCCCAAAGGTGTAAAACATGCATCCCCAAAATGCTGTCACTTGAACACGTGATTTGAATCACCCCCGCCTGCTTAAATCAGCATCCTCGGTCTTCTTCTTTATTGTGCGTGCAGGTTCATCGTTGATGACGGGCTCCAAGAACACGGCGTCAGGCTGGTTCACCATCACTTTGATTGCGAGGACGTCATGCAACATGCCGGTCACATCAGCCCGTATGCTAGCATGCCGGGAGCACGGATGAAGATGCACATGTGCTGAAGACCGAGGATATCAATCATAGCATACGGTGGGGGGGAGACATTGAATCAGGGGAGGCAATTGCCATCATTTGTGTTAGAAAAATGCATTTAGGCACTGTTTCACCCTGTTGCTGATTGAGAGGGGGAACCAGTGCATTCTCAAAATCACGTAACGGGGATGTTCATTCTGCTACCTCTCCACGCCTCCTCCTTCCTCCACAGGCATGGACACAGCACACAGCTACCGTATTGACCATTCTCAAAGCTGAGGAGTAGACTTTGAACACCAAATATGTGGATAACAAAAACACCTTAGACACGTGTATATATGGTACCTATGATATTTTGCAGATCCCGCTCGGCCTCATCAAATTCCCTGTATAATTGCCGACAGATTGATGTCCATGATTGGGCTTTTTTTTGCCGGTCACTGTACGCGGGACACGCAGCATCCCAGATATCAGGGTGTGCTTCGATCTACAAGACACAAAGGTGGTCAATGTAAATCCCGGTTCAAAGTCAAAAAGGTACAGAAACATTTTTACACAAAGTGCAGCTTGGTCTACTGCTTCATGCATACTGCCCTGACCCCCTCCACTGCTTCAGGGCTGAAACACTGGTTACTAAGGTGCAATACTGTCCGGTCCCCCTACACTGCATCCGTAAAAAAACACTCTGGACTGCTGTGGCCTACTGTCCCAGTGGAGATTGAGATCATCCCTGCGCAACTTGGCCCAGCCCTGTTGGTCAGGTGTCTGGCCAAGTGCAGAGGTAAGAGCCCTGTCATGTAACACGGCAACCAAGGCTGACACAAGTTCCCCAGGGCTGTGAACACTGCCCTATGGCTGGCCCACGTTCACCCATGTAATCCACATGACCCTAGGGCTGCCAGAGGTGCCCTATGGCTGGCACACGTCCCCTGTGTCCATCCCCATATACCCCTGTACAGGCACACGTCCCCTGTGGCCTTCCCCATATACCCCAGTGCAGGCACACGTCCCCTGTGGCCATCCCCATATACCCCAGTGCAGGCACACGTCCCCTGTGGCCATCCCCATATACCCCTGTGCAGGCACACGTCCCCTGTGGCCTTCCCCATATACCCCAGTGCAGGCACACGTCCCCTGAGGCCATCCCCATATACCCCAGTGCAGGCACACGTCCCCTGTGGCCATCCCCATATACCCCTGTGCAGGCACACTGTGGCCATCCCCATATACCCCTGTTCAGGCACACGTCCCCTGTGGCCATCCCCATATACCCCTGTGCAGGCACACGTCCCCTGTGGCCTTCCCCATATCCCCCAGTGCAGGCACACGTCCCCTGTGGCCATCCCCATATACCCCAGTGCAGGCACACGTCCCCTGTGGCCTTCCCTATATACCCCAGTGCAGGCACACGTCCCCTGTGGCCATCCCCATATACCCCTGTGCAGGCACACGTCCCCTGTGGCCTTCCCCATATACCCCTGTGCAGGCACACGTCCCCTGTGGCCTTCCCCATATACCCCTGTGCAGGCACACTGTGGCCATCCCCATATACCCCTGTGCAGGCACACGTCCCCTGTGGCCATCCCCATATACCCCAGTGCAGGCACACGTCCCCTGTGGCCATCCCCATATACCCCAGTGCAGGCACACGTCCCCTGTGGCCTTCCCTATATACCCCAGTGCAGGCACACGTCCCCTGTGGCCATCCCCATATACCCCTGTGCAGGCACACGTCCCCTGTGGCCTTCCCCATATACCCCAGTGCAGGCACACGTCCCCTGTGGCCATCCCCATATACCCCAGTGCAGGCACACGTCCCCTGTGGCCTTCCCTATATACCCCAGTGCAGGCACACGTCCCCTGTGGCCATCCCCATATACCCCTGTGCAGGCACACGTCCCCTGTGGCCTTCCCCATATACCCCAGTGCAGGCACACGTCCCCTGTGGCCATCCCCATATACCCCAGTGCAGGCACACGTCCCCTGTGGCCATCCCCATATACCCCAGTGCAGGCACACGTCCCCTGTGGCCATCCCCATATACCCCTGTGCAGGCACACATCCCCTGTGGGCATCCCCATATACCCCCAGGCCTGGCACAAGTCCCCCTAGGGCTGGCACATACTTTGGCTGGTGATGTACATACTTACCAGAGTCAGCAGACGGGGCACATTGATCTGCATCCTCCGATACCACGCCATCGTCGTGCCTTGTTGTTGTTTTTGGTCCTGTTCCAGCTTCCCGCTTCCTGTTTCTGGTCGGCGTTTTCCGTTCAAAAAACGCCGTTTTTCGATTGGCCGACGTTTTCTCGACGGCCTTGCACAGCTCCATTCGCTCCAATGATTCCAAAAACGGCGGAAATCGCTGGAAAGACGCGCAAAAGAAGTCACTTGCTCTATATTTGTAAAACGCTGGGAAAACCAAGATTTCAATGAAAACGACCAGACGAAAAACGTTGTAATGTACACAGCGTTTTCGAAAATCCATTGACTAGCATGTTAATCCAACCGCAGGGTTGGATTAACATAAATTAACATAAAACGGAGCGGAAAACGCCGACGGAAAACGTCCAAAAGCAGCCCACAAAACGACTGATGTGCACATAGCCTAATAGAAATTCATGGCGGTCATGTCTAATATTGGCGTGACCGCCATAAATTTCGGGCTTAGGGCCAGCTGATAATACAAAGCTGGCCCTAACCTCTTTATTACCCAGCATGCCACCGCCACCAGGGCCGCTGGAAGAGCGGGGTTCAGCGCCAGGGGATGGCGCTTCAATGAACGCTCCATCTTCTGGGGCGGCTGCGGGCTGCAATTTGCAGCGGGGGGTGCCCAGAAAGCTTGGGCATCCCTGCGCTGCGAATTCCAGCCCCCAGCTGACATAGAAATTGGGCGGAGCCCCACGCATTTTTTTTTTATTATTTCATGAAATTCATGAAATAATAAAAAAAAAGGGCTCCCCTATATTCTTGTGTCTGGCCAGGTACAAATAGGCACCTGGGGGTTGGGGGCAGCCCGTCGCTGCCTGCTGGATCCGGCTGGTTCCAGAAATACGGTGAAGCCCATGTAATTTTTTTTCTGAAAAATCAATAAAACAATCCTAAAAAAGGGACTCCATCTTTATTAACCCCTCGCCCATGGTCCAGGGGTTAATAAAGATGCAGTCCCTTTTATTTACATTGTTTTATGGATTTGTCAGAAAAAAATTTCACGTGGGCTTCGCCGTATTTCTGGAACCAGCCGGATCCAGCAGGCAGCGACGGGCTGCCCCCAACCCCCAGGTGCCTATTTGTACCTGGCCGGACACAGGAATATAGGGGAGCCCTTTTTTTTTAATTATTTCATGAATTTCATGAAATAATAAAAAAAAAATGCGTGGGGCTCCGCGCAATTTTTATGTCTAGCCAGGTACAGCTAAGCAGCTGGGGGCTGGAATCCGCAGCGCAGGGATGCCCAAGCTTTCTGGGCACCCCCCGCTGAAAATTGTAGCTTGCAGCCGCCCCAGAAGATGGCGCGTTCATTGAAGCGCCATCCTCTGGCGCTGAACCCCACTCTTCCAGCGGCCCTGGTGGCGGTGGCACGCTGGGTAATAAAGGGGTTAATACCAGCTTTGTTATACAAGCTGGTATTAAGCCCGAGATTCTTAATGTCAGGCCACGTTTGACCCGGCCACTAAGAATCTCCAATAAAGGGTTAAAAAAACACAACACAGAGAAAATTTTTTATTAGAAATAAAAAAAAAAAAGCCATTAGGGACTCCATCTTTAATTAAAAAAATCCTCTTCCGTCCGACGTAGTCCAAAACGCGATGTCCTCTCTGCTATATCCCCTGTGCATAGATATAGATAGAGTCTCTGACAAAACTAGGATTGCCATTGATTTGCATTGGACTCGTTGCTGTGCGAGTAATCGCTGGGAAACTCGCAGAGTACCGAGTCCTGCGAGTCCCTTACTACTCGCCGAGTAACGAGTCCTAGCGAGTAGATTCGCCCATCCCTAGAGTTGACTTTATTATGAAATGATAGGACTTGAATAGGGAGCATAGTGAAAGCGTATAATTTGGGGAGAATTAAGCTCTTTAGAAGTTTTTTTCTACCCATTCATGAGAGGAAGAGCAAGAACAGATGGAAGATCACGTTTTTTCCAGCAGTGGTTTAATATTTAGGTCAAAGAGATCCTTGTTAGATTTACTAATTTTGATGCCTAGATATGTTATATATTTGTCCTGCCAGAGAAAGGGGAATTTAGTTTGAAACATGTCCACGGTCACCATAGGGAGTCCCAGGCTCAAGGCTTCAGACTTAGTCTCATTGATCTTGAAGTTGGACAGGTTGCCATACCTGTCTAATATGTTTAATAGAGCAGGGATGACTTCTGTATGCTGCATCAGCAAGACCAGAAGATCGTCAGCATATGCTGCTGTTTTATAATGCTCCTCACCAATTCGAACTCCCTCAATCCCTGGGTCCTGCTGAATAGCAAGCAACAGGGGTTCCATTGCCAATACAAATAGGAGGAGTGACAGAGGGCATTCCTGTCTAGTACCATTGTGTATCTGGAATAAGTCTGTTAAATTGCTATTGACTTTGATCCTCACAGAGGGGACCGTGCACATGCTCATAATTGCTGTAATTATTTGGGAGGGGAAACCAAATCTGGTTAATGGCTCCTCAAGGAATATCCAGTCCACCCTGTTGAATGCCTTTTCTGCGTCAGTGCTAAGAAACATCAAGGGTAAGTTACATCTCCTGGTGTATTGCAGCAGAAGTAAAATCTTATACGTGTTGTCCTTACCCTCTTTCCCCCTGACAAACCCAGTCTGGCTGATGGATATCATCGTAGGGAGTAAGTCCGCAATTCTATTGGCAAGAAGTCTTGCGTATATTTTCAAATCCGAATTGAGCAATGAAATCGGTCTATAGCTGCCTCACTGCTCCTGATCTTTGCCATCCTTATGAATCAGCAAGACTCTTGCCTCTAGCATCTGCTGAGATATCTCATCACCATTCAGAATTGTATTACATGTGCTAAGGAGTTGTGGGAGGAGGATCGAGGAAAAGGTTTTATAATAGTAGTTTGACAAACCATCTGGGCCAGGTGTTTTACCCTTGGGACACTTCGACAGGGCAGACCGGAGTTCCCCGAGGGAGAATGGCTCAAGTATTCACTATGAGTGTATAATCTTGAGTTTATGTGCCTGTTTTGACTTTGATGGAGTGGATAATCATCCGACCCTGCCTTTTGTAGATAAATGGCATTGTCAGTTTGGTGGCTTAGTCGTCATGGACATAAATACGGGTTTTTAGTGAGGAGTAGAATTTGGCCGACTGAAGGTGAAGAATATCTTTAAGTTCTGGTCATGTTTTAGTTAATTCAGTTAGGGTTTGTTGTCCCAGAGACTTCTTATGTTGGGATTCAAGACGAATGATGTCCGAATGTAGCAAGGCAATTTTCTGACCTTTCAGCTTATTAATATACTAGATAGTGGCCCGATTCTAACGCATCGGTTATTCTAGAATATGTATGTAGTTTATTTATGAAGATTTAAGAATAATGCAATGAATACACAATATCTATCTATCATCTACTTATTTGTCTATCGTCTAAGTATGCTATACTTATTTATCATCTCTCTATGCATGTTTATGAGTAAAGTTTGTGACACTGACTGACAGCCTCACACTGACTGACAGCCTTGTAGATGGGAGTGAACTGCGTCACACTGACTGACAGCCTTGTAGACAGTAGTAAAGTTTGTGACACTGACTGACAGCCTTATAAACAGGAGTGAAGTGTGTCACACTGACTGACAGCCTTATAGACAGGAGTTAACTGCGTCACACTGACTGACAGCCTTGTAGACAGGAGTAAAGTTTGTGACACTGACTGACAGCCTTACAGACAAGAGTGAAGTTCATCACACTGACCGACAGCCTTGTAGACAGGATTGAACTGCGTCAAACTGACTGACAGCCTTATAGACAGGAGTGAAGTTCATCACACTGACCGACAGCCTTGTATACAGGAGTGAACTGCGTCACACTGACTGACAGCCTTGTAGACAGGAGTAAAGTTCGTGACACTGACTGACAGCCCTATAGACAGGAGTGAAGTTTGTGACACTGACTGACAGGCTTGTAGACAAGAGTGAAGTTCGTCATACTGACTGACAGCCTTGTAGACAGCATTGAACTGTGTCACACTAACTGACAGCCTTGTAAACAGGAGTGAACTGCGTCACACTATGATGCAGCATTCAAATCACGCTCCAAACCATGCGCCGCGTCTCTCATTCGTCACCGTAGCGACCAATGAGAGACGCGGAATTCAAACCGTGCGCCAAGCCACGCTACTTCTCTGATTGGTCGCTGCGGCGAAGCGGCGTGGCTTGGCGGTAAATATGAATCCCGCGCTGCTGATTGGTCACTGCTGAGAAACACAGCATTCAAACCGCGTGCCACGTCTCTGATTGTTCGCCGCGGCCGCAGCGACCGATCAGTGATGTGGCGTGGCTTGGCAGGAAATAAGAATCCCGCGCCGCTGATTGGTCGCTGCTGAAAGCGGAGACCAATCAGCGGCGCGGGATTCATATTTCTTGCCGAGCCGCTTCGCTGATTGGTCGCTGCGGCCGCACTGACCAATGAGAGACGCGGCGCGCAGCTTGGCGCGCGGTTTGAATGCCGCATCGACCAATGAGAGACATACACTGAGGCGATCAATGAGAGACGTGGTGCATGGCTTGCGCGCGGTATGAATGCCGCGCCTCTCATTGGTCGCCGCGACCAATGAGAGACGAGGTATTCAAATCGCGTGCAAATCCGCGGTACTTCTCTGATTGGTCACCGCTGCTGAGAGCGGCGACCAATCAGCGGCGCGGGATTCATATATCCCCCAAGCCGAGCAGCTTCGCTGATCGTTCGCTGCGGCCGCGCCGATCAATGAGAGACGCGGCGCGCAGCTTGGCGCATGGTTTGAATGCCGCATCGACCAATGAGAGACATACACTGTGCTCATTGGTCGCCGCGGCTATCGGCGGCCAATGAATGCTGGCGCGCGATTTAGACCTCAGACGGAAGTGGCATCAAGGCAATTATATAGTAGAAGAGACGATTTATATGAATCCCCGGGTATTCCCGCTTTATGCGCTTCCCAGAGCAGCAGGTACGAGATGTCTGTTGTATACTGTATAAGCCGACCCGAGTATAAGCCGGGGCCCCTAACTTTACCCCAAAAGCTGGGGAAACCTATTCACTTGAGTCTAGGGTGGAAAATGCAGTTAATTTAAAGAGAAAAACCATTTTACCTAAAGAAATGTAATGAGAAATGTTGGGGGAGGAAGAGATCAGAAAAACTAAGATGAACAATATTCTTTATAATACAATTAATACTAACAAATAACATATTGTAGTTACCATGGAAACTGCATTCAGATTTTGCACAGTAAATTTAATGTTCCAGTTATTCCGTCTTCTCATTTGATGCTATTGGTTTTTACATCTAAAATGGTACTTGCTTAAAAAGCATACTAAAATTATACATACACTGTTCCGGAAGTATAGCATGCAATGATATTATGTAGGCGTATTCTATTGTTTTGCTAATAGTTTTGTTCTTTCCAGATAGAAAATAGAGACTAGTAACCATTGGCAACAAGAAATTATTCATGTAAGCACCAGAAAATACAAATGGTAAATCCATCTGCTGTTCTCTGAAACTGAGAAAGAATGTTACTTACAGGGAATATCAGTGTGTGCACAGTGGGGAAAAAAGTATTAGTCAGTTCTCCCACTTAAAAAGATGAGAGAGGCCTGTAATTGACATCATAGGTGAAGCAATAGCATAGATAAAAAGAGAAGTTAAAATTTAACTTTTAATAAACTCAAATGTTAAAAAGACCTAGTTGTCTAGACTAACAAAAACAGAAAGTCGTGCAAAAGTGACAGTGCAAAAAACTGTGTATTGCTGTGAGTAATCCCCTTTACTCTTTTCGAAGGGGTTAATAGAGCCAAATCCAGATCCCGTCCATATACCTAGAAATACTGGCTTATGTCTCTAGTCGCGTCTGCCTAACTACAGGAAGTGCAATATCAAGGCTCATACACTTCTCTCATGGTACACAGACCACATGTATAGGTGGAAAAAAAAACAAAGTATGCACTCCAAATCGGAGCGATCTCACCCAGTTACTCCACCGCTTCACATGAAGTGAGTCCACATAGACTTGGATCAACCTTTCATTGATGTTGTCCAGGCTGCTCAGGGCTCAGTACTTTATAGTTGCCACCATTTCATCTGATGCGTTCCTCCCGACGCGTTTCAGATCCCTCTTCATCAGGGGAGTCATGGTACACACATCAGGGTTGGTAATCTTAGGATATACCCACCCTTATGTAGATGATGGCTATGGTGTCCAGTCTGGCCCCACTAGATTCATCAGCCTGGATCAGAAGAAGTTACAGGTCTGTGAGAGCCAGAAATCTTGCTTGTTTGTAGGTGACCAAATACTTACTTTCTACCTAAATTTTAAAAACAAAAACATTTCTTTCCAAATCAGACAATGTGATTTTCAGGATTTGTTTTCTTATTTTGTCTCTCATAGTTGAGGTCTATCTATGATGTCAATTACAGGTCTCTCTCATCTTGTAAGTGGGAGAACTTGCACAATTGATGCTTTTGTTCCCCACTGTATATATAGTACATATCTATATCTATCTATCTATCTATCTGTGTGAAAAAGTGGCTGCCCCTCCCATTTAACCCCTTAAGGACCGAGTCACTTTGCAGCTTAATGACCGGACCATTTTTTGTAATTCTGACCACTCTCCCTTTATGAGGTAATATCTCTGGAACGCTTCAACGGATCCTAGCGATTCTGAGATTGTTTTTTCGTGACATATTGGGCTTCATGTTACTATTAAATTTAGGTCGATCATTTTTGCGTTTATTTGTGAAAAAATAAAAAATTTGGCCAAAATTTTGAAAATTTAGCAATTTTCAAATTTTTAATTTTTATTCTGCTAAACCAGAGAGTTATGTGCCACAAAATAGTTAATAAATAACATGTCCCACATGTCTACTTCACATCAGCACAATTTTGGAAGAAAAAAAAAAAATTTGGTAGGACGTTATAAGGGTTCAAAGTTCATCAGCAATTTTTCATTTTTCCAGTAAAATTTACAAAACCAATTTTTTAGTGACCACATCACATTTGAAGTCTCTTTGAGGGGCGTACATGACAGAAAACACCCAAAAGTGACACCATTCCAAAAACTGCACCCCTCAAGCTACTCAAAACGATATTCAAGAAGATTATTAACCCTTCAGGTGCTTCACAGGAACTAAAATAAAGTTGAAGGAAAAAATGGACATTTTAATTTTTGTAACAAAAATGTTCTTTTAGCCTCAATTTTTTCATTTTCACATGGGCAACAGGATAAAATGCATCCTAAAATTTGTTGGGCAATTTCTCCTGAGTACACCGATGCCTCATATGTGGTCATAAACCACTGTTTGGGCGCACGGCAGGGCTCAGAAGGGAGGGAGCGCAATTTGAATTTTAGAGACAATTTTCCGTTCAAAAAGTGAAATGGCGCTCCTTCACTTCTGAGCCCTGCCGTGCGCCCAAACAGTGGTTTATGACCACATATAAGGTATCGGTGTACTCAGGAGAAATTGCCCAACAAATTTTAGGATGTATTTTATCCCTTTGCCCATGTGAAACTGAAAAAATGTAGGCAAAAAGAATTTTTTTGTGAAAAAAAAGTGTTTTTTTAATATTTATGAATGAATTTGTGAAGCATCTGGGGGTTCAAAGTGCTCACTATGCATCTAGATACCTTCCTTAGGGGGTCTAGTTTCCAAAATGGGGTCATTTGTGGGGGAGCTCAAATGTGGAGACACACAGGGACCCTCCATATGCGACATGGTGTCCGCTAACAATTTGAATGGAAAATGAGCTCAAATTGTTAGCGGACACCATGTCGCGTTTGGAGGGTCCCTGTGTATCTCCACATTAGAGCTCCCCCACAAGTGACCCCATTTTGGAAATTAGACCCCCGAAGGAACGTATCTAGATGCATAGTGAGCACTTTGAACCCCCATATGCTTCAGAAATTCATCCGTAAAAATGAAAAAGCACTTTTTTTTCCACTAAAAAATTATTTTTTCATTATTACGGATCAATTTGTGAAGCATCTGGGGGTTCAAAGTGCTCACTATGTACCTAGATATGTTCCTTTGGGGGTCTAGTTTCCAAAATAGGGTCACTTGTGGGGGAGCTCCAATGTGGAGACACACAGGGACCCTCCAAACGCGACATGGTGTCCGCTAACAAATTGAGCTCATTTTCCATTCAAATTGTTAGCGGACACCATGTCGCGTATGGAGGGTCCCCGTGTGTCTCCACATTGGAGCTCCCCCACAAGTGACCCCATTTTGGAAACTACACCCCCAAAGGAACATATCTAGATGCATAGTGAGCACTTTCTACCCCCAGGTGCTTCACAAATTGATCTGTAAAAATGAAAAAAAGAAAATTTGTGTGGAAAAAAAAAAGTGCTTTTTCATTTTTATTGATGAATTTGTGAAGCATCTGGGGGTTCAAAGTGCTCACTATGCATTTAGATATGTTCCTTAGGGGGTCTAGTTTCCGAAATGGGGTCACTTGTGGGGGAGCTCCAATGTGGAGACACACCGGGGCCCTCCAAACGCGACATGGTGTCCGCTAACAATTTGAATGGAAAATGAGCTCAAATTGTTAGCTGACACCATGTCGCGTTTGGAGGGTCCCTGTGTGTCTCCACATTGGAGCTCCCCCACAAGTGACCCCATTTTGGAAACTAGACCCCAAAGGAACATATCTAGATGCATAGTGAGCACTTTGAACCCCCATATGCTTCACAAATTGATCCATAATAATGAAAAAATAAATTTTTTGTGGAAAAAAAAGTGCTTTTTCATTTTTACGGATGAATTTCTGAAGCATATGGGGGTTCAAAGTGCTCACTATGCATCTAGATACGTTCCTTGGGTGGTCTAGTTTCCAAAATGGGGTCACTTGTGGGGGAGCTCCAATGTTTAGGCACATAGGGGCTCTCCATACGCAACATGGTGTCCACTAACAATTGGAATTGTTAGCGGACACCTTGTAGGATATGAAGAGCCCCTATGTGCCTAAACATTGGAGCTCCCCCACAAGTGACCCCATTTTGGAAACTAGACCACCCAAGGAACGTATCTAGATGCATAGTGAGCACTTTGAACCCCCAGGTGCTTCACAAATTGATCCGTAAAAATGAAAAAAGGAAACTTTTTGTGGAAAAAAACGTGCTTTTTCATTTTTATGGATGAATTTGTGAAGCATCTGGGAGTTCAAAGTGATCACTATGCATCTAGATACGTTCCTTCGGGGGTCTAGTTTCCAAAATGGGGTCACTTGTGGGGGAGCTCCAATGTTCAGGCACACAGGGAGGGGCTCTCCATACCTGACATGGTTTCCGCTAACAATTGGAGCTAATTTTCTATTGAAATTGTTAGCGGACACCATGTCGCATATGGAGAACCTGTGTGCCACCAGCACAAGGGCAACTGGTAGAGTTGGGGTACAGCACCAGAAAATGCCGCCTCTAATGAATGCGCTATTTTCTTGGGTGGCTGTGGGTTGAAATTTGCAGCGTGGGGGACCACAACATTTGAGTCTCTCCACGCTGAGGATTCCAGTCAGCCAGCTACCAAGTTGTACATGGCTGGCTACAAATACAGCGAAGGCTTTATTTTATTTCTAGAACTAATTCTAGAAAAAAAAAATGATGTGGGGCTCCGCCATATTTTTGGTCCAGCCAGGTACAACTTGGCAGCTACAGACTGCCAGCAACCCCCAGCTGCCTCGTTGTACCTGGCTGCAACCAAAAATACAGCGAAGCCCATTTTTTTTTATTTCTAGAACTAATTCTAGAAAAAAAAATGACGTAGGGCTCCGCCATATTTTTGGTCCAGCCAGGTACAACTTGGCAGCTACAGACTGCCAGCAACCCCCAGCTGCCTCGTTGTACCTGGTGCAACCAAAAATACAGCGAAGCCCATTTTTTTTTATTTCTAGAACTAATTCTAGAAAAAAAATGACGTAGGGCTCCGCCATATTTTTGGTCCAGCCAGGTACAACTTGGCAGCTACAGACTGCCAGCAACCCCCAGCTGCCTCGTTGTACCTGGCTGCAACCAAAAATACAGCGAAGCCCATTTTTTTTTATTTCTAGAACTAATTCTAGAAAAAAAAAATGACGTAGGGCTCCGCCATATTTTTGGTCCAGCCAGGTACAACTTGGCAGCTACAGACTGCCAGCAACCCCCAGCTGCCTCGTTGTACCTGGCTGCAACCAAAAATACAGCAAAGCCCATTTTTTTTTATTTCTAGAACTAATTCTAGAAAAAAAAATGACGTAGGGCTCCGCCATATTTTTGGTCCAGCCAGGTACAACTTGGCAGCTACAGACTGCCAGCAACCCCCAGCTGCCTCGTTGTACCTGGCTGCAACCAAAAATACAGCGAAGCCCATTTTTTTTTATTTCTAGAACTAATTCTAGAAAAAAAAAATGACGTAGGGCTCCGCCATATTTTTGGTCCAGCCAGGTACAACTTGGCAGCTACAGACTGCCAGCAACCCCCAGCTGCCTCGTTGTACCTGGCTGCAACCAAAAATACAGCGAAGCCCATTTTTTTTTATTTCTAGAACTAATTCTAGAAAAAAAAATGACGTAGGGCTCCGCCATATTTTTGGCCCAGCCAGGTACAACTAGACAGCTGGGGGCTGGAATCCGCAGCATGGAAAGGCCCAAGCGTTCTGGGCCCCCCATGCTGCGAATTGCAGCCCGCAGCCGCTCCAGAAAATGGCGCATTCATTGAAGCGCCATTTTCTGGCGCTGTACCCATGCTCTTCCAGTTGCCCTGGTGCCGGTGGCAAACTGGGTAATAAAGGGGTTAATGCCAGCTTTTTATTGGCAGCTGGCACTAAGCCCGAGATTCATAATATTGGGCCAATGTTAGACCCGCCATTAGGAATCTCTGGTAAGTAGTCAATAAATACACACAGAGAAAAATATTTTTATTTTGAAAAAAAACACAAACAAAATTCAGACTCCATCTTTATTATAAAAAGATCCGACGTAGTCCACAACGAAGGTCCCACGACGCTCGATCGCGTCCGACGTAGTCCACAACGAAGGTCCCACGATCACCATGCAGGAGGATCGGACTGCAAAGTAGCGATCTGACAGCCCGGGTGCAGTGATCCACTATGTGGATCACTGCACCGGGGCTGTGAGATCGCTTTCTGCAGCTTAATCTGCATGCAGACAATCTGGATCACTGCACCCGAGCTGACAGATTGCTTTCTGCAGCTCAATCCCCAAAGAGGGGAATCCCCCTTCATGGGGATCAAGATGTAGAAAGCGATCTGACAACTTGGGCACAGTGATCTACTGGATCACTGCACCTGAGCTGTCAGATCTCTTTCTGAAGTTCGATCCCCATGCAGGGGGATGGGGGATCAGGGATCCCCATGCAGGGGGATCAGGGATCCCCCTGCAGGGGATGGGAGATCAGGGATCCCCCTGCAGGGGGG
>JARQOC010000003.1:168513729-168550534 GCA_033576535.1 Allobates femoralis
AGGATGCCAAAAGTCGGGTGGCTGGCCGTAACCTCCCCAGGCGAACCAGGATTTTAATCTTTTTTTTTGTTTTTTTAAATTTTTCTTTACTGTTGTCCTCAAGAAAAGTATAAACCACCAAAAATGGCAATATTTACAACAAAACAGGGCCAAGTTTTTCTGCAAATAACATTCCATTACATTAGGTAGAACATAGCACTAGACTGACTCACAATATAATTTCTTCCGAATGGTAAAACAAGTAGTTCGGGACCAAGCCCTCTGAGCTCTCTCACCTAATCCCCTGATATATGCACCATGGGGATGTCTCCCATAACTGCCACTCCCTTGAGAAGCTCTCCACTCTGTTATTTCTATAAGCCATCATTTTTTCAAAAGTGTAGGTTTTGATCATGTCGGCTATAATGTCTGGAGAGCGGGGATAGCAAAATCTTCCAATATCGAGTTAAGGCCACTTTTGTCAGTATCAGAATATGCGCAGACACTACTCTTCCCCTCTTTGGAATGGAGTTTAGATTTATCAGAAGTAAGGCAAGATCTGGAGAAGGGCGTGTCGAATTGCCCACTACCGAGGATATGAGGCCAATTCCATAAAATGTGGAGCAAGAACCGCTGCTATCGCAATTACGACAACACGACAGGGATGATTTGGGGAAGAGGCAGTTCAATCGCGCCGAAGTGTAATACCATCTCAACAACAGCTTTGCATATGATGCCAGACAGCTTGAGACAAAGGCTTAGGATTGTTTCCAGATAATGTCTGTGACCAGTCTGCCAAGATCCTTCTCCCATGAAGGTAGAGGGGAGGTCTTAACAAAGAATTTTTTATGGCCCATGATCTCGTAAATTGGCTATAGACCCTGGCAAGGACTATTTGGTCTGGACAGCACGTGTAGTAGCTCTGTGTTTACATTGAATGACAGAGACATGGTCGATCGTATAATGTGTGTAACCCGCAAATATGTAAAGTATTCTAGCCATGAAAGATTGAATTTTGATTGTAAATGATCAAAAGGGATATGAGTGGTTCCATTCATCACATCCTTTATATTTGTGACCCCCTCCCCTCCTCCAGTTCTGTAGATTGAGGTCTGTGGATAGTAGCTCTAGTGTTTCCAAAGGTGCCTTTTGCAACAGGGCTGGTGAGGGGGTAGCATTTTTGGTATGAAAGCAATCCAATTTACTAAACAGTGTCTTGTTAGGGTGCTTTCACACAGCGTTTTTCTGTGATCCGTGGCTGTCCGTTGTAAAACTGCCAGCCACGGATCAGATTTTGGCCCCATGTTATCCTATGGGCACGGATCACATCGGATTTGGCCTTATTGGCATCCGATTTTGGTCGGATCCGATCCTGGCCGATTTTTTGCTGTGCCCAAAATCGCAGCCTGCTGCGATTTTTGGCACAGCGGGTCAGATCGGACCGAATTGGATCCGACCTGATCCGCGCCAAATAACATGGGGCCTATGGAGCGAGGATCCGAGGAAACAGCTCATGTCTCCTCGGACCCGATGTTAGTGCACTGAGCATGCTCAGTACACTAACACCGCTCTGTGCCATCTAATATCACTTCTGCAATGTATATTCATACATTGCAGAAGTGATATCTCCTGAAAATAAAGGGTTAAAAATAAAAAAAACTTCATTCTCACCTCTCCACGATCCAGCGATGCCTCCTGCGCTCTGTGCTTCTAGGACCTGGCCTGACGTCACAGTTGAGTCACATGGCCGGTTACTGCGGTAACCGGCCATGTGACTGTGACATCACGCCAGGTCCTGTTGATCAGAAGAAGCTGGAAGCAGCGCGGGTGTCGCGGAGAGGTGAGAATGAAGTTTTTTTTATTTTTTAAGGTCTGCAAACAGGGGAGCAAAGAGGGGGGAGATAGAGGGGAGACACAGGGGGACAAAGAGGGGAGACACAGGGGAGACACAGGGGGACAAAGAGGGGAGACACAGGGGAGACACAGGGGGACAAAGAGGGGAGACACAGGGGAGACACAGGGGGAGACACAGGGGAGACACAGGGGGACAAAGAGGGGGTGCAAAGAGGGGAGACAGAGGGGGACAAGGAGGGGAGACACAGGGGGACAAAGAGGGGAGACACGGGGGGACAAAGGTGACAGGAGGGAGAGAGAAGGGGGACGAGATGACAGGAGGAGCAGGGACAGGATCCAGCTGATGCTGCAAAATATCGGGATCGGATGCCTATTTGGCATCCGATTGCAGACATCAGTTTGGATCCGATGCTGTCCGAGGGGAGCAGCAAAAAGTCTGATCCCCTCGGACAGCACAAAAACGCTGTGTGAAAGCAGCCTTAGGGTAAGAAGCTCCTTGTTTTTCATGGGTTTGATCAAAGCTGTGTACAGCAGCGCTTTGAGGTTTTTAGACTCTACGTAACAAGACCCTATTTGTGCCCATTGGCTTGGTGGGTCAGCTTTCCACCAGCTTTTAAGCTGTTTCAATTGTGAAGCTAAATAGTAATCTGAAATGTTGGGAAGGCCCAGCACCCCAAGTTTTCTTGATCTTTGTAGAAGAAAATGTGATAGTCTCGGATGTTTCTCCTTCCAAATAAATTTATTTAGTAATTTGTTAGCTTGTTGGAAGAAGGACTTCGAGGGAAGAATTGGGATCGTGCGAAATATATACAATAATTTTGGCAGGAGGAGCAACCTTCTGGATTGGCAAGGTTATTATTGTTTGTGCCAATTCCGGTACGGTAAGTGGAGCATTCAACAATTCCAATTGTTCTTTGGACAGGGAAGTGAGATGTAATTTGGCTAAAAAGGAATTGATTTCATTTTGGAGTGGTTGGGACCTCTCAGCTTTATCATTAAAGGGAACCTGTCAGGTGATTTATGTCCCCCAGCTATCACTTTCTCCACCAGTAGCTTTATAATACTATTTTAATCATCCCTGTCTGAGCTTATAGGGTAATGTTATAGGTGAAAAAAGCATTTATACACTTACACTTCTATCTACATCTTGGAGGAGGGAGACTGTCTGGCAGGATAATAGTTAACTCACTATTAACTTGCATAGCTAAAGGACCTGTGTGATGTAACGATCATGTGACCATAGGGGAGGGAGCTAAGCGAGCAAACGTATTATGTACTATGAGAACCTAGCTCCTCCTATTGTAGTAACATGGTTATGACATCACATCAGGTCTCCCAACATGTTGTAACATACGGCTGAAATGTTAACTATTTACCTGCCAAACAGTCTCTGTCCTCCAAGCTGGAGACTGACTGCCTCATTACATAAGGAGATGTAAGTGTATAAATGCTTTTTTTTCACCTTTCACATTACACTATGAGCTCAGACAGGGATGATTAGACTGGTGTTATAAAGCTACAGTTAAAGACTGTGATAGCTGGGGAGGCATAAACCACCTGACAGGTTCCCTTTAAGGCTATATAGGGATGTGTAGTAGTTTTTATATGAATTTGCAATATCAGTAGGAGTATACACCTTGGTATGAATGCCATTGCTATGGAGAAAGGGAATTTTTTTTGATTTAAGGGCCCTAGCTTTGAGGCGATTTGCTAGCAGCTTCCCTGCTTTATCGTTTTGAGAATAAAAGTAGGCCTTGGATTTTTGGAGGTTGCTTTCATATCTAAAAAGAAGCAATTCCCTCAAATGGACACTTAAGTTGCGAATGGTTAGCGTTTGGGATTGGGTCAGGTGTTTCTTATTTATTGACTAGCTGATAGAGCTCTGTGGTAATCTCGGTAATTTGTTTTTCTTTGGCTCTTTTGATCATGTGGTCTTATTTTATGAAGTGACCACGAATGAAGGCTTTGTGGGCATTCCAGATGTGGAACTGGTTAGTAACTGACCTGGTGTTGGCATCAAAATACTCCTTAAGTGCTGTTCTAATCTGTGTAACCAATTGTGGTGACTTGAGAATATAGGGACTCACTCTCCAGGGGAAGTATGAGGGGCCAGCAAAGCTTTCCGTTATTTAGAGATTTATTGGTGCGTGGTCGGACCATGTGATTAGAGCAATGGATGAATCAGTGACCTTATCTAAGAAGGACCTATTAACCAGAAACAGGTCTATGCGTGAATAAGAATTGTAAACTGGAGACAAAAAGGTGAAATCTAGTTGGCTTGTGCTTTTATTCTCCATATATCATATAAATCTTTTTTATGAATCAGGGGTAAGAGAGTCGAGGGATGGCTGCTTGTCTTCGAGGTGGAGTCCAACTGCCTATCCGGGATGCAGTTAAAATCCCTGCAATAAATGACATGCCCTTATTTAACTTTAGTATTGGGAGGTATCTTGTATATAAATGAATATTGCCTAGACCTATATTTATTGTGATGACCCTGTGGAACAAAAGTAACTGGTAAAATACTATAACTCTATGTAGAAAAATGAAAATACAAACTTCCTTGAAGGCAACAAATGACATTTCTGTCAGAAGAAAACAAGGAGACTGTGGAACAGTCTGTAAATCACAGGTGTATAAAGGGACCTTTGAGGGCGATCGAGAGTCCTCCCGACAAGGGTGGCCATGCACTACCACCTTGGAGCACGATGTTAGACTACAAAGGGTCTGTTTCTTTCTCAGTGCCTATTCTTCTTCATAGTAACTGTGTGCCAGTCCTTCTCCTGCAGGTTTGGGAGCGCCCCTTTACAGGGGGAAAATCTGGTACTGAAAATTTCCATTCCTGTAGTAGATCGCGTCCTGCCTTGTAGGTGGAGACGACGTGCCAGGAACCCCCATAGTTGAAAATCAGTTTGCGAGGATAGCCCCATTTATATGCCACCTCGGTGTCCCTCAGTGTCACAATTATTGGAGACATCATCTTACAAAACTTGAGGGTAGCTGCTGAAACGTCCGCATACAGCTTGATATGTTGAAAGGGGGATGGAATAGACCCCTTTTTCCTGGTGTATGCTAGGAGATCATCTTTCACATGGAAATAATAAATGCGGGTCAGGACATCCCTGGGTGTCGTATCCGGAAGGTGACGAGGACGCGTCACCCTATGTGCCCTGTCAATGATGAGTTCGTGAGGGGCACTTTTTGACAGGGTTGCTTGAATAATGTCCTGAACAAGGCCTCTGAGCTCAGGTGCACAAACACTTTCTGGTATTCCCCTAATTTTCAAATTATTTTGCCTGGAGCGATCTTCCAAATCTATTAATTTATCTTGGACGATTTCCAGATTGTCGGAAAGGTCATTGTGGGCATTGATAAGATTGTTATGAAGAATCCAGATAAGAGTAAAAAGAGCTGGGATCAAATGCCGCGCTGACCACAAAGATAAACACAGAGTTAATCACACACTCTGTTTATTTTGCCTACACGTGTTTCATGGCTCATAGCCACTTCCTCAGTGGATGCCCTGAGGAAGTGGCTATGAGCCATGAAACACGTGTAGGCAAAATAAACAGAGTGTGTGATTAACTCTGTGTTTATCTTTGTGGTCAGCGCGGCATTTGATCGCAGCTCTTTTTACTCTTATCTGGATTCTTCAGTTCTCAGCTGGGAGCCTGCAGCGACCTCCTGTGTGCTTTTATTGTAGTTGTATGAAAGGAAAAAACAAAAGGTTGCGCCACGCTGATCCCACACATAGAATAAGGGTTAATCAGGGATACACTCACCTGGCACTGTTGTGCACCGCACAACAGGGAATGAAATACAAGGTGAGTGTAAAATCGGTCAGTTGTTCTTGAGGCGGCCTTCCACTTGGCTCCGTGTGATAAGGCTCCGAGGTCAGGGCGACCGTGTCCACCGGGCCTGGACACTTAATCCCAAGGGAGGCAGCTCTATTGCATGTTCAGCAAGGTCTCTCCTCCAGCAGCTCTCATACCACACCCCGAAGGGAGGAGGGTAAAAATGAGAAGGAAAAATAGTATGGAAGTGAGCGCTAGAAAAGACCAGGGAACTGAAAATTAAGAGAATTACCTCTAGGTTTATTAAAAAGTGGGTAAAGCGAGCCCTCAGCCACAATGTGTTTCGACAAACGTCTTTCTCAAAGACGTTTGTCGAAACACATTGTGGCTGAGGGCTCGCTTTACCCACTTTTTAATAAACCTAGAGGTAATTCTCTTAATTTTCAGTTCCCTGGTCTTTTCTAGCGCTCACTTCCATACTATTTTTCCTTCTCATTTTTATTGTAGTTGTGACACTCACAACTACATCAGGTGAGTTTAACCATTTGGGGTCTGAGGGACCTGTATAATAGCGGTATCACTCTATGTGCGCTTCCTTTCTGTTTTAATTTATTAAGATTGTTATGGGAATTCGCAAAGTCACTCATTTTCTGTTCTACATGCGACATCCTGGAATCCAGCTCTTGTGTTAAAGCTATGATGGGGTTAAGCATGGTAGAAAAGTCCCTTTGTAATGAGAAACCAAATGTCATCAGCATCTCTTTTAGGAGGGTGCTTGAAGCTGGCTGGTCAGTTGTAGAGAAACCTGCCAGTTCAGAGACTGCATTAGGGGTTAAAAGGGGAGGGCACTTATTCAGCTCAGCACTGCTGGAGTCTCCCTGTCCCTCTGCACTACTTTCATGCTGCCACTGCATGTGCATGGAGATCAGACATGTTTAGGAAGCGATCACTTTGCCCACCGGTAGGAACTACATCCCCCTCGTCTTTTAATGCTGATGGTATCTGGATCCTGGAGGTATAAATTCACTAGTGGGAGAATGCTGAGGAGACAAACTGACCTCCCGGGAGTCTGGGAACCTTACCACAGGTCTCCGAGGCTCTGGAGGCATCATGGAGTTGCAGGCTTGCTGGAGGAACCTGCACCATTGATGCATGTATCTTTCTCAAAGTAAAACTCCAGCTTTTGCTGTTTTTTTTGCATCCTCTTACCCCTTGTCATCATCCCTGGGTGTTGGGGGATAGCTGTGGGTCACTTTTGAGTTAGATGAACTGTTTAGACCAGGGGTTTCAAACTCGGCTGGGTTGGTGGGCCACACATAGAAAAACATTTATAACGGGGGCCGCGTTCCTTGTAGGACTAAGTGATATTTTTAGTAATACCAGGATTTTTAGCTCAATGTAGTAAAGTACAAATCCTGATCCTCTTCTTGTAGTAATGTCCCCATCCTGTAGAAATGTCCTTTTCTACTGATGTCCCCGATTCCTGATCCCTTT
This sequence comes from Allobates femoralis, assembly GCA_033576535.1. NCBI lineage: Eukaryota > Metazoa > Chordata > Amphibia > Anura > Aromobatidae > Allobates > Allobates femoralis. Next base: position 168,520,851 of record JARQOC010000003.1, read on the forward strand.
TTCTAGTGATGCCCCCCATCCTGATCCCCTTTTCTAGTGATGCCCCCCATCTTGATCCCTTTTTATAGTGATGTCCCCCATCCTGATCCCCTTTTCTAGTGATGTCCCCATCCCGATCTCCTTTAGTAGTGATGTCCCTCTTCCCGGTTCCCTTTTGTGGTGATGTCCCCCATCCTGATCTCCTTTAGTAGTGATCTCCCTCATCCCGATTTCCTTTTCTAGTGATGTCCCACATCCCAAACCCCTTTTCCAGTGATATCCCCCATCCTGATCACCCTTAGTAGTGATGTCCCCCATCCTGGTCCCCTTTTGTAGTCATGTCCCATATCCTGAACCCCTTTTCTAGGTATGCCCCCTATCCTGATCTACTTTTATAGTGATGCCCACCATCCTGCTTTACCTTTTTTTTTTACACACTCACATACACACTTATTCACACTCACACACTCACACATCCACACATCCTCATACACACTCTCATACACACATTGAAACTCACACACCCTCACACACACTTTCTTATACACACATCCTCACTCACATACACACCCACTCGCCCTCACACACACACACCCACTGACACTTTTCTCACTTTAATGATGCATCTCTCCAGTGCAGGGGGCCGCCGCGGTCCCCGCTGTGCTGACTTCCGGCCTCCGCTGTGCTATGACTTCCACCAGCCGCCGCTCAGACTAGTTCTGTTGCTCAGCAAGATCAATGCAATCTGCCAGCCAGAGGCCCACAGGTGACGCCATATTCCACCGTCACGTGCGGGCCTCTCATTGACTTGCTGAGTGGCAGAGCTTGTTAGTGCCGCGGATGAAAGTCCTCACACAGCGGGGACTGCAGCGGCACCCTGCACTGGGGCAATGCATCATTAAGTTGTCCAATGTGCCGCGGGCCGCATAGGGAAACCCCAGGGGCCGCATGCGGTCCTCGGGCAGCGTGTTTGAAACCCCTGGTTTAGACGCTGAGATAGTCGCTGAAAAGCATCAGGCTGTGAGGGAGCTCAAGGATCAGGCAGCCATCTTCCTTGCCAGTTAGGCCACTCCCCCCAATTTTAATCTGTTTTAACAACAGACGGAGTTTCGGTTTTATGAGACATACAGATTACCCAAGAGACCTTTTTGTGTCCCACAAAGATGTCTTCTCTGAGGGAGGCAAGAGGATAGAACGTACCCTATATGCAGGTGACTTAGTGGAATACAAGGTATTGTGGGTCCAGAAGATATGGTTTGCCCACAGGGTCGTCAAGCTGGCCCCAGGAAGTCTTGTGGTGGCCCACTGTATGACATCAGACTACACTGCCCTGTGACGGATGAGGTAATCCCTGTCGTGCCATGGGAAATACCAGCACAGGAGGTAGATGAGAACCGTGGTAGTCATCAGTTCATGCAGGTCACGGTTGATGCCACCTTGAATATGCCTCGGCTCCAAAAATCACACCGTGATGCTTGGGTGTTCCCAGATCCCGGTTCTGCCAATCGTCGGCAGTGCAACAACCCAACTAACAAAAAGATTAAGAAGTACACGCGATAAAAATATTTAGAACCTATATTATACTAGTTAGATGTTAGTCAGGTCTCAACTCAGCTGAGGGAACAGTACAGTTCAGGATTCATAATTGAAGTTGTAATTGATGCCAACTGTCAAATTTAGGAAATCTGAAACCTGATGTGGCGCCTCGAGGCTGATTGACCTGGTTAGGTATTGTTTATATTGTTATATAATGTTTGATAATGTGCAAGTTAGCCCCAGGTAATCACAGTTATGGTTGTAAGTAATTTTTATACATGGACAAATAGATTATGGACGGTGAATAATCGGAACTTAAAGTACAATAAATAGTTAGCATTTCTTATACGTATGAGGCGGTCAACAGGGTTGGGGTACTGGGGTACCGGGGCTGATGGCGGCTTCAATGGGGAATCATGGCTGGTCGATCCCCGATCCAGTGCCCTGGACCCTCAATGGCGGTGAACGGTGGGGAATAAGGGGATTGTTAACGTGATGTCCACCTATGGTACCTGGTAACAGGTATACCAACGCTGCAGCCAGCCACTGAGGTGATTGTGGGTGCAGCAGAGTGTGGTACAGCTCCCCACAGGTGGAGCTTTACCTCAGGGCAGTGGGGATGGATGAGGGGAGTACTAGTTGCGTCTTTGCAGACAAGGCGGTGTATTGCGGCGGTTAGACAGGCCCACAGACATACAAAGAATTGTTGTTTCGGTACCTTTTACTGGTGACAGGGTAACAGGTACAGTCCAGAGAATTAACCAGGTCCCCGATGCAACTTGGGACTTCCACCTTAGTAAGATATGAGGCCTCCTCTTGTCTGTGCTCTGTGGTTTGGATGAGTCCTGCCTGAGCCTTCTGCGAGGTCCCTGTTTCTCTTAAGGCCCTGGTCCTATGCTTGGTCAGTTTCAGCGTCTCTTACTTGTTCTCCTCAGGGGGTAAAGTCCCCTCCGGGCTTTTGCTGTAGCAATAAATCAATACAGTGTCGGACTCCGGTGTACGGGTGTACTAAAGGGCTGTAGTAACCGGTTCCCTTTCTTAGTTCCCTGCGTTCTCCACTTGCCTCCGACCCTTTCCCTAGGGTGCACACAGCGGTCAGTGGTCCCTGGTCAGCTCCTCTGTCTCCTCTCTCTTCTCTCTCCTCAATGGAACTGACTGTTGGGACTGACTAACTCCTCCCCTCAGGCCTGGATGTCTTAAAGTGGAACTGGCCTAAGGCAACCAGTAGAGCTCCCCCTTCAGGTCTGGGGTGGAAGGTGTGGTGTGCTGGGCGAACCAAGGTGTAATTCCCTCCTTGCACGGTGGATCCTGTGACAATCCCCCGCAGGGGTGCAACATGTGCTTTTTGCTGGTTTTTAAACCAGCACAGTGGGTGCATCCTCAATAATATGCACTCTACTCTTGACCACTAAACAACCATGGTAGAAATATTTGGTCCAATGAAAGACCTGCATTCCCTGTAGTCACTTCCAGGGATAACGTTTGGGGGTTGAGGCCGTTCCTCCCCGCATGCACTAAGTTGTGGAGCAAGAGACACCCTGGCTAGGAACTTGATTAAATCTTGCTTAGACAAGTTAATAACTTTTGCACTTTTTCAACTTTTTTAACCTTTTTACTTTTGTATCTGTTTTTATATGAAACGTTTAAAGTGATCCTAAACCCAGAAACTGACCCCCCCTTATCTTTAGACCTGTCCATGCACCCCCTCTTATCATTCCTAGCCATCCCTTTTGCAGAAAAAATCGCTTTTGTAAAGTAAGAGAAAAAGTTATAATACTTTGACCTGTGTGAGTTCTCTCTTTCTGTGGAAGCCAAGATGGGACGGGCCTGTCTGCTGCTGCCTGGTAAATATGCACGCCCCTCTCTGCTTGTAAGAGTCTGGCCGCGTCATGAAAGGGGGCGGGGCTCCGGCATGGCGCGATTTAGCCCCGCCCCCTTTCATGACGCGGCCAGGCTCTTACAAGCAGAGAGGGGCGTGCATATTTACCAGGCAGCAGCACACAGGCCCGTCCCATCTCGGCTTCCACAGAAAGAGAGAACTCACACAGGTCACAAGTTTAAAAACCCTTTTCTTTTTTACAAACGTTTTTCTGCAAAAGGATGGCTAAATGATAGAGGTGAGACAGGTTTAAAGATAAGGGGGGTCAGATTTGGTTTAGGATCACTTTAAGCCGGTGCCTCCCATAAAGGGAAGAAGTTATTGTTATTATTACTGTTTATGTGCACAAGAAAATTGTGTTTGCTATGTTCTCTTAACATCTTGTACCTGTTTCAGCCCACAGATATGCTGTGCTTTGCCAAGGGGGATGTGCCACCCCTGCGGACTGGTCACCACAGTGATGCTGCAACTACTTCAAAGCAATAGTTGAGAGAGAAGAGTATTGGTCATCTAGCAGACAACCCCCTTCTGTTGGCAGTGAGGGGAGTCCAAAGGGGCCACGGGAGTGGAGGAACCACCCGTGGTGCCCTAAATCCACTGCCAGTTGCTGGTGTGAGGAGGGACTGGATTGCAGAAGGGGACCGGCCCCGAACTGGTGGGAGTGCTGCATGCCTCAGCCAGAAAACACTGGAGGCCACTGTGTCTGCTGGAACAGTGGTCACAAACCGTGGACACTGGCTGAGAAGGTGGCCAGACCTAGGGCCAGCGGACACTGAGCATCGCCTGACAAGGCCCGACAGCCACTGGATTGGGACACTGCCCACGTAGAGCCGGCGGGAGAGGAGGATAGCCAGCATGGTGAGACGGCCCAGACAGGCTTTAGAGTAGTGTCTTGGAGAAGCAACCCTAATCACCTGGGGGCTTACCTGGCTGCGCATTGGAGGCGCATAGTATCCGGCTGGGTAGACTTGAGTGATCACCAAGTAAAGGTAAAAAGAACTGCAACCCTGGACTCCTCCAATTATCCGCTCCCTCCTGCCTCACTACACAGACCCCATCACCATCTCAATAGACTTCACTACAATCCCCGGGCACGCTACCGTGGAGAGGTCCACTGGGCTGCATCCTGCCCATGTCCTACGCAGCTAGTCACCTGACAATACTCAGGTGGCATCCAAACATCCTTGACAATTCCCTTAGCTGGGGTCACAGTTTTTGTGCCTTTTAAAACCATGCTTTTACATGCTTTTCTGTCGCATTTTAGTCTCTGAGGTCCCTGCTTTTGGGTGCGTTTGATTGCACTAAATAGGCTTGTGTATTTTTGAGCGTTAAAGCATGCTTTTGTAGAAGCATGGTTTATACATGGTCATGAAACGCATGAAACGCATGTCATTAGTACCTTAGTGCATCAAACGCATGCGTTCCATAGGCCCATGTTAACAAAAGCATGCGTTCCGAAACACGTTTGTTAATGGCCCTGAAGCTGCTTTTGAATGGCACTAAAGGTTTCAACTGTACATGCGTTTTGCATCGTTTCATAGGGACCATGTTATAAAACCATGCTTTTTACAAACGCTGCTTTTTCACAGAAAGCATGGTTTTGGATGCTCCAAACGCTGGCAGCACACATGCTTTTGGTATTAGGCATGGTTTTACATGGGCCTATGGCGTTTTCATGCGTTTGAAACGCGGTCTCAAATGCATGTGAAAATGTACTGGACCCAGCTTATTGCCACTTCGTAACAGCAGGGTCACTGCCACCGTGAATGACCCCTGACGACGGCCAGTTACGTACCTTGCTGTGGGCATCACAAACCCCTCCACAGTGATTAATCAGGAAGATACTGAGTGGTCCCGGAAGTGCAAGCGCACGGATCCCGGTAAGTATTTGCTGATGTTTAATCACTGTTAGCCAGACTCGAACATCGGTGGGTTTGACCATCACTAGTAATTAATTATAAATAATGTACTGTCTCTATCTTAATTATCCCTAAAAGTGTTGCATCCTTTCTATATCAGGCTCTCACATTGTGTTACCCCTTATGCTGACAAGTCTTCCTCTCACACCACGTCTCTTCAAACTTTCCCCTATTTGCTGTAATCTCACACTGTCTCCCACACTGTCCCTTTGTGTGCTGTCCTACACCATCCAGTCTCTTACTGTGACCCTCACATTACCTTGCACAGCATCTCCTCATACTTTTTCCCCGATTCTGTCCCCTCAAACTTACTCCTCACACAACATTACATACTGTCTCTTCCCACATTCTGTCCCTCACTTCTTCGCTCTCAAACATATGACATATGACTCTCTCAATTGTATTTGTGCTTAAAATATGCATTGAATTGGGGTTGGAGCTGGCATTTTAAATGTTCTTTTTGCCTGCTGTCAGTTTCATAACTGTCTATGAGAACACTCTCACAAAAAAATGTCACTGCCTAGGAGATACCTTTGGACGCTGCATTGGGTTGCCTGATGGTGCCCCCATGTTGGCTGTGCTCAGGGCAAGCTCCCCCTGCCATCTTTTAGATATCCTCTAGATAAGCCTCTAGTGAAGAAATATAATACAAGTGTAAATCGGATGGCTCCTTTAGAGCACTTAAGATCGCTGATTGGCTGCAGTGCTGTCTATATAACTACAGAACTGCACCAATGCCAAAAACTAGGAAAAGATTTAAGGGTGGTCCCATGGAAGTAGAATCTACGGTGGTTTGTTGTTTTTTAACAAACTGCAGTTCACCAGAACATTATCTAAAAGTGAAAGTGAAAGCAAAAATCATAATTATAAAGCAATTATAAGAAATGTAATAATCTCTACATATTGTCAGAAGTCTGCTGTTTCTCCACTTAGGAGCCACTTATTTTCTTCTCCATGCCTCCTGATTTCATCTTGTTGTACAGTGTTCAATGTACAGTATACACAAATGAAAACTTATTGTGAAAAGCATACTTGGAAGTATAATGCTTATTTTTTTTCTGGCCGAAATGAGGAGGGACATTGGTTGGAACTGAACATTTTAAACCTGTTTAACAATGAATTATTTGTATACTATAAATGAAGGTTAATCATGCCCTGAATTAGAATTTCATGTGCTGGCAAAATAAGGAGCATTAGCAAAGCCAGACCCATAGAAGTGCAATATAGCGCAAAACGGATGTCTTTTAGGTTCTACTGCACCTGGTGTACTTTACTTCCTCACCCCCACTACTGTAGTCTCCACTAGGAGGGATGTTTTAGATGATGAAATAAAGTTTTCTACTTTTATAAGAAGGTGAGTGCCACAGATTTTCTTTCTTCGTGAAGATTTACTTCTTCCCCTTTTTCTGGGAAGCATCGGTTGAGTACCGCCTTTGCACCTTCAAGTCCAACCTGTACTACCCAATAGCGGTGAGTTGTTTACAAGTAATAGTGTAGAGCTTATGTTTGCTTTTATACTTGTGATTTAATATAGCTATTTTATGGTGAATGTATTAATTATTTTGAAAAAGAAATTAAGAGCAATAGAAGGAATATCTAAATAAGATGCCTATATAAAATCACTAGCTAAAGGAGACTTGCAAATATGGTGTAAAATCACTAGGTTCCAAGATTGGTTCTGTAAAGTGGTCAGGAGAGAGGTCATTAAAAAAAACCTGTCAACCCCCCTGGAGCTTTCCAAACTGAAAGCACCACTGAATGAAGTGTGTATGCTGTATTCAGGAAAGGTGTCTCCCATGTCTCTACCTCCCCTGTAACCTGAAAAAAAACATTTTGTAAAGTTTATACTTAAGAGGTCCAGTGGGTCTTATCTTATTTTGCAGTCCTGGCCGCCAGCATAGTCTTCTCTGCCTCCTGCCCTGTGTTTCACCTCCTTTTCTGTGTGTGACCTACTCTTCTTCGGCGCCTGCGCCTCAGCATGTCAATTCACGCAGTCACACACCGGGCACTTAGTAGGAGTGGGTCCCGGCTGCTGTAACGGTGCATGTGTGTGATACAAGCACCAGAGCCCGCCCTGCATACAGCATAATTTTTAGCAGGGGGGCTCTGGTGCTTGCGTTACGCACATGCGCCATTACAGCAGCCGGTACCCACTTCTTCTAAATGCCCAGTGTACGCCTGCATGAATTCTAATGAGGAGGGGCCACACACAGAAGAGGAGGTGGAACAAAGGGCAGGAGGCTTTCAGCACTGAGCTAGCGGCCAGGACTGTGAAATAAGATAAGACCTACCAGACCCCTTAACTATAAACTTTACAAAGTATTTTTTTCAGGCTACCGGGGGGTGGGTGGGTAGAAACATGGGAGACACTTTCTGTGAATTCAGCATATACACTTCAATCAATGGTGCTTTCAGTTTGGAAAGCACCAGAGGGTTACAGGTTCTCTTTGGCTATGTTATTTAGAAAGAAAAAGTAAAACTAGATATGCTTCACTAAACAAGGGAAGAGTGGACAAAATGAAGCGTAGTAGGGTCACACAACCCTTTGAAAGAACATACTACAGTTGTTGTTGATTCCGCATGCCAAAAGCAAATATGCTGGGAACTGTATATAAAGAGTGTAATAAATCTTCGCCGCCAGAGAATAGATGAAGGATTCATAATAGGCAATTTTCAGTGGTCTTATTCTACTCATTTTCAAAGTGTTTTTCTCACTTCTTCACGTTTGGTGGGTTTTCTGAAGAAGTGAGGAAAAATTTTTGAAAGGCATGCAATAAAACCACCTGCATTGAAAGTTACCTATTTTGAGTCCTTCATCTATTCTAGAGCAGCGTGGATTTATAACACTCTTTATATCCAGTTCCCATCACAAAACAAGAGGACCCACCCACCCAATGTAAGAAAATGAGTTAATAAAGTGAAATTATTTATGGACAGAAACCCCTGATCAGAGTAGGTTAGTCTTCTGTGTGTCAAGTGTTCATAGAATTCCCTAGTCAAGAGTAAAGGTTAGTAGACTAGACCTATTCTGGTCAAAGCTGATTTCCTTCTTGATAGAGATACGATTATTTGGAAGGCAAGAAACTTGGCAAATTTAATGTACAGTATTCAGATAGAATGTAGAAAATAATAATCACTTGCTGATTTTGTAAGTTTGCCCACTGACATAAACAGTCTGTAATTTTAAGGGTAGGTAAATTTTAATACTGAAAGATAGAACATCAAACATAGGATCCAGAAAATCACATTCTCTAAATGATATAAATGTATTAGCATTTTTCAGAGCGAAATAAGTATTTGATCCATATGGCAATCAGGACTTAATTCTTGGTGGCAAAACCCTTTTTGTCAAACACAGCAGTCAGACATTTTTCGTAGTTGATGATGAGGTTTGCACAAAAATCGGGAGGAATTTTGGTCCACTCCTCTTTGCACATCATCTCTAATTCAGTAAGATTAGCCTACCCTTAAAATTACAGACTGTTCATGTCTTTGTCAGTGGGCAAACTTACAAAATTAGCAAGGGATCAAATACTTATTTCCTTCACTGTGGTTATCTAACAGGACTACTTGGCGCTACAGATAAGTATGGCAGCATTTACCAAGTTAAAATTGAGACCGAAATAGACTGATATACTGTTTTGTTTCCAGCAAAGCTTAGATTGTTCTATTAGGGTCTGACCAATTTCTTTTAATGAAAATCACAGTGACGTTTCATTATAGTTAGAGTCAAAGTAAATATAGGAACCTATTAACTCCCAAGAAAAGAGAATCCTTTGTGCTTGAAACCCCCATTTATGATTCGTCATTTAAATATATGATCAATGCCGTTTGGAGGACAATTACCGTACGTTTTGACAATACTTTTTTCTAGGACATTATTTTAGGGAATATATAACTCATGGACTAACTTGTATTAACTTTAAGTAATGATGGAAAATTGCAGAATTCGCAAATATACATAAAAAAAAGGTCTGCCAATCCTGTCATTGTTTAGCAAATTGTCATATTTACATTGTCCATGCTGCAGAATAAATAATGTTAACTATATTCCATTTATCACTACAGGCATGGTGATATAAAGTATGTATTAGATTTTTGTGTTTTACTACCTTTTGGCTATTCATGATCATATGTGGGCATATACGGTAAACTATTTAATTAGCTATATTAATATTTTTTTGCAGGGGGAAAGGAGAAAAATTTAATTTTGTGCCCAAATTATGTACCATTGTATTGTGCAAAAAAATCCTGGCAGTGACAATCCTTCTTAATTCCGTCCTTTGAAGAAGGGAATTGATTGTTACCATAACTAACTGTGAATGAGATCTTCATTTGCCTTAGTTGATTTTCTATTTATTTCCAAACACATATTGGAGCATATGGTGATACATAATTGTGGTCCGTTTGTATCAGATTATTACTTTTATCACACAGGTGTTCAACTCTCTCCTCTCTTTTTTATTAAATTATTACTCAGGTGTCATCATTCTTCTCACTGGTGACATCCATAACTTGTTTCAATATGTTTCTGCAGGAAAATGTTGGATGATTTTTCGCCAAAAGTCTGCCTCAAGGCTTTACCTTTCCTCTCAGAAGAACATGAGGTTCTTTAATGGGATTCCTTTGAAAAGAATGTATTAGAATTGAAGGGACTTTTGGTCCCTGAGAATGGAGATGGACTTTTTTAAACAACCTAATAATGTCCAAGGTGACCTTCTCGTCTATAGTTTAGTATTCTGTATAATTTTCCATCCAAAGTTTTCTCCTGATTATCTAGCTATGGAACATGAGAGTTTTTCAAATTGACTAGTTATTTTCATGCTGCAGACATGATATGTATCATCCAAAAATGGTAAACAAATATTACAAACTTTATTTAAAAATAAATACAAGCAGTGATCATGCAAAAACAATAAGGAGAAAAAACAATATTATATGTGGCTAAAAGTGCCCCAAGAGTCCTCATAGCGACGGCCTTCCAACTTTAGACATTAGAAAATTAGTGTACTTATGCCTTGCTGCCATCTTTTGATGGTAGCAAGGAGTAAGCCTGTAGCGCCCCCCGATGCCCGAAAATCTCTAGCGTTTAAAATACTGGGGGTAACTGAGACCCTGCAGATTGTGAATCGGGCACTTTTTTCCAGGTACTGGTAATGTGATGAAAACATGTCAGATGAAAGAGAAATATTAACCCCTAAGGCCCCCAAGACTCCTGGTATTGATGATCTACCACACCCACCCCCCCTTGGACATTGCAAAATGGCAGTGCCAGGTGGGAAAACCCTCCGCCTCCGCTGCATCTCCATGCGATCTGACATATGACATTTCAGATCGCATGGAAATCACATCCCCTGATGCCCCTCAGTCCCATCCGGATCTCCCCACAGGTTTTGGCAGCCTCAGGCCCCTCCATCTCCTTCCTGACCCCTTCCTTCCACAACCGGCGCATGCCGCCATCTCCTCTGACACCCCATTCGATCTGACATGACCAAACGTCAGATCAGCTTGAGTGTGCAGACTCTCATCCCCCAAGCAGGTCCCCCTCCCTCCTGTCCCTCTTATCTGCGATGCTGCCTCCGGTCCTGCGATCCTGGGGTCTCTCCTCCTGTCCTCCTGTCTGCTGTATGCTGTGAGCATGCCTCTTCTATGTGCATGCTCCTGTATGTGCACGCCCTCCCAGGTCATGATCCTGGGGTCACACAGGGCTTAACTGTGATCTCTTTCCCACACGCTGTCATGAACTTACTGAGTTCATGACCTTTCATTATTCCCCTGGGAGGGTGCCTGCTCTTATAGCATATGGGGAATTCCAACATATGCTATAAGACTTAGAATAATCAGGGGACCACCCAATGGAGTACATCGGATGTCACAGAGTAATAAAGATGGGGCCTAAATACATGTTTCTGGTTTTTTTTTCTAGTAAAAATATTTTTAACTGTCTTGTGTATTCTCTACTATTTACTAGAGATACCTAATGGCTGAGTCTAATATTGGCCCGACATTATGAATTTTGGGCTTAGTGCCAGCTGCCAATACAAAGCAGGCATTAACCCCTTATTACCCAGTCTGCCACTGCTACACAGCAGCTGGAAGAGTTGGATACAGCACCAGAAAATGGCGCTTCTATGAATGCACCATTTTCTGGGGTGGCTGCGGGCTGCGGGAAACCCAGAAAGGTTGAGTCTTCCTACACTGAGGATCCCAGCCCCCAGCTGCCTAGTTGAACCTGGCTGGACCAAAAATATGGTGAAGCTCCATATCATTTTTGAAAATTATTTAATAAATATTTTTTGTTTACAGCCAGGTAAAACTAGGTAGCTGGGTTTGGTGGCAGTCTGTCTTCTGTACCTGCTGGGGGAAGTGGTGCATATTACATTGCACTATATATATACTATATATATATACTCGCCCACCCATTGCTGCTATATGAGCCCCATGCTGGCAGTCACAATAAAATAACAACCATTCTTACTCACCTTCCGACGATTCTCTGCACTGTCTGCCAGCTCCGTGCGTCCTCCATCCGGTCTTCCTGCTTATCCTCAGCTAGTAATCATGTGACCGGCGCTTAAGTGACAGCATCGCTGCTGGGCTTCGGTCACATGATTAGAAGCCGGAAGACCGGAGGGAAGATGTATGGAGCCGGCAAACAGTGCAGAGAATCGTCGGAAGGTGAGTAATAACGGTTGTTATTTTATTGTGAGCATGGGGCCCATATACCAGCATAGGGCCCATATAGCAGCATAGGGACCATATAGCAGCGTTGGGGGCCATATACCAGCATGGGACCCATGTAGCAGCAATGGGGGCCCATATACAAGCATGAGGCAAATATAGCAGTGATGGGTCCCATATACCTGCATGGGGCCCATATACCAATGATGGGGGCCCATATACCAGCATGGGGCCCATATAGCAGCATAGGGCCCATATAGCAGTGATGGGGGCCATATACCAGCATGGGGCCCATATAGCAGGGAGGGGGGCCCATATACCAGCATTGTGCCCATATTCCAGTAATGGGGTCCCATATACCAGCATGGGGCCCATATACCAGTGATAGGAGCCCATATACCTGTGATGGGGCCCATATACATGCATGGGGCCCATATACCAGCAATGGGGCCCATATACCAGTGATGGGGGCCCATATAGCAGAGATGGGGGCCCATATACCAGCAATGTGGGCCCATATACCAGTGATGGGGTCCACATACCATCAATAGGGGCCCATATACCAGTGATGGCGTCCCATATATCAGCAATGGGGACCCATATACCAGCGATAGGAGCCCATATACCAGCGATGGAGGCCATATATCAGCGATGGAGGCCCATATACAAGTGATGGGGGCCCTATACCAGTGATGGGGGAGCTATACCAGTGATGGGGGCTATGTACCAGCGATGGGGTCCATATATCAGCAATGGGGGCTATATACCAGAGATGGGGATGCTATACCAGTGATGGGGGCTTTATACAATGATGGGGCCATATGCCAATGATGGGGTCCATATATCAGTGATGGGGGCATATATCAGTGATGGGGGCATATACTGTGATGGGGGGCTATATACAGTAATGAGGAGCTATATACCAGCGATGGAGGCCATATACCAATGATGGGGGCTATGTACTGTGATGGGGGCATATACTGTGATGGAAGGCGATAAACCAGTGATGGGGGCTTATACTGTGATGGGGGCAATATATGCCAGTGATGGTAGGCTATATACCAGTGATGGGAGGCTATAAACCAGTGATGGGGTGCTATATACCAGTCATGGGGGTGCTATATACCAGTCATGGGGTGCTATATATCAGTCATGGGTATATATCAGTCATGGGGGCACTATATTATGATGGGCTATATACAGTGTACTGTATATACAGGGCTATATACACCATTATGAGGGGCTATCTACAGTGATGAGGGGTTATATACCAGGACGGGTGGGTGCTGCATTTCCTGCCATAGGCTTATACTCGAGTCAACAGGTTTGCCCAGTTTTTGGGGGTAAATTTAAGGTCCTCAGCTTATACTCGGGTCCGCTTATACTCAAGTATGTGCGGTACATCTCAAAATTAAAACTTTCATATTTTCAGTGTTATATATTTTTAAACCAAGGCTACCACCCCTCCTCCAGTAAGGATCAGATCATTAAAGCCACAAGGATCCCTAGAAGTCAAGCACTCCAATACAGAGAAAAAGAAGAGAACTATCGTGTTCCTCTGGTGGTGACCTACAACCCACAGCTTGAGGTACTAAGGAAAACTGCCAGGAAACTCCACCATATCCTACACAAGGATGACCGAAAAAAATAATAATATTCAAACACCCTCCCTTGCTGTGCTACAGACAGCCTTCCAATTTAAGAAACATCATGGTCCGAAGTTCGATGCCCTCAAGTACGCCAAGAGGAACTTATACATGGAATGTGAAGAGCTGCAAGACCTGTGCTCGCATAGAGACCAGGGACAGGATTCAGATCCCAACTCCCAACAGGATTATAAGATTTCTGGGACATTCACATGCTCCTCTTCCAATGTTGTGTATTTAATTATGTGCACTATATGTCCTGTGCGGACTTTTTATGTTGGTGAGATTGGACAATGGCTAAGAGTAAGGATGAAGTTTCATCGTCACACAATTACAAACCAAAAAATCAATTTTCCAGTAGCCAAACATTTTTCTAGTCAAGGACATAACCTTGAAAATATGAAAGTTTTAATTTTGAGAGGTAATTTCAAATCACAAAAACATCGAAGAGTCTGTGAATCCAAATTCATTAGAACTTTCGATTGTATCCAGGCAGGACTAAACCTAAGGCTAGAGTCACACTTGGCAGTCAGTTTTTTTTAATGGATCCAATAACGGATCCGTTATTTTAAGGCTGGGGTCACACATAGAAATCCGTTTTTTGAAGTGATTTCCATGACCAATCCGGGTTTTTTTGGGGTGCTTTTTGAGCCTCCTTGCACCCTTGAATGTTTTTGGACTTAGTAATTTTTTTACCAAAATTCTCAAAAAAAGGATCCGTTTTTTAAGGCACCCCAAAAAAACGGATACGTTTTTCCATAGGGCCCATGTTAAAAAATTTTTTTTTTAAACGGACCCCAAAAACGTTGCTAGCAACGTTTTTGGCTCAAAAACGGACCTAGCAATGTTTTTAGGTGCAGTAAAAAACGGACAGGGTGTTTATTACATCCAATCCGTTTTTCTATCAGTTTTTGGACTTAGAATAAAAAAATGCCAAAAATGAAGCCAAAAACGGACCAAGGGCTTATGTGTGACCCTAGCCTCAGGCTGTTTTTTGAGCCTCCAGTACTGCTATGCATTTTTAAACTTTGCCATTTTTATGGCTAAAACGCTAGCATTAACGGTTCTGTTAACGGATGATACCTATATGTACCATGCATTAATAAATCAGTTTCCCATAGGGTCCCATGTTAAAAAAAGGATGCGTTCTTTTCCTGCACCCAAAAAATGCTGCTTGCAGCATTTTTTGGATCTGTTACAAAAACGCATAGCCTAGTGTCACACTTGAGCCCTGGATCCGTTAAAAGTATCATTTTTTCAACTTAGAATTCAAAAGTTGAAAAATGATGCTTTTCATGGATCCAAGGCTCAAGTGTGACCCTAGGCTAACTGATGGATTTAGTAAACTGTTTTGATACACTAGAGAGTTTCTGTCCATAAATAATCAGCAACCAGAAAGCCTGACAGTGCAAAGTTTTTTATTTAGAAAAAACATACAAATAGTGGCTATCACTCTGTTGCAAGTTACAAACAAGTAAAAATGTTATGGACCAGTCATAGAAATAACAGGAGGTTGTATTACCATATATTGACAAGAGAGATCACTTGGTTAGATTATAGCAGAAATCTCATATATGCAAACCTAGGGCAAATTACATAATGGCCCATTTTTATAGGGAAATAAATCAAAATCAATCAATTCCACAGGGAAAGTTCCCTATGTTTTAATAGTGGAACCCACACATAGAGCCCTGTTGCACACACTCTGCTTACCCATTGATCCTGTGATCACCGAGTCAAGGTGGTTGGTACGCCCCGACACGTTTCCCAATGAGCTTCCTCAGGGATCATGCTCCTCCATAGTTGTCCCTCTATATGTATCCCCCTAACAGGTGAGCAGTAATCTGGTTTAATTGCCGCACAGGCGCAGCGCCGCCGTGTCCTTGCATGTGGTTCCGGCCATCCACAATCGGAAGTGCGTCAATTGACACCACTTCCGGTCGTAAAGAAGCCTTTCACAATGTCCTAAAGCCAAATTGGATATAAATCCACACCAAACATAAAAAAGGGGGTGGACAAAAGTATTGGCACTGTTAGAAAAATCATGTGATGCTTCTCTAATTTGTGTAATTAACAGCACCTGTAACTTACCTGTGGCACCTAACTGGTGTTGGCAATAACTAAATCACACTTGCAGCCAGTTGACATGGATTAAAGTTGACTCAACCTCTGTCCTGTGTCCTTGTGTGTACCACATTGAGCATGGAGAAAAGAAAGAAGACCAAAGAACTGTCTGAGGACTTGAGAAACCAAATTGTGATGAAGCATGAGCAATCTCAAGGCTACAAGTCCATCTCCAAAGACCTGAATGTTCCTGTGTCTACCGTGCACAGTGTCATCAAGATGTTTAAAGCCCATGGCACTGTGGCTAACCTCCCTAGATGTGGACAGAAAAGAAAAATTGACGAGAGATTTCAATGCAAGATTGTGCGGATGGTGGATAAAGAACCTCGACTAACATCCAAACAAGTTCAAGCTGCCCTGCAGTCCAAGGGTACAACAGTGTCAACCCATACTATCCGTCGGCGTCTGAATGAAAAGGGACTGTATGGTAGGATACCCAGGAAGACTCCACTTCTTACCCTGAGACATAAAAAAGCCAGGCTGGAGTTTGCCAAAACTTACCTGAGAAGCCTAAAATGTTTTAGAAGAATGTTCTCTGGTCAGATGAGACAAAAGATGAACTTTTTGGGCAAAGGCATCAACATAGAGTTTACAGGAGAAAAAAAGAGGCATTCAAAGAAAAGAACACGGTCCCTACAGTCAAACATGGTGGAGGTTCCCTGATGTTTTGGGGTTGCTTTGCTGCCTCTGGCACTAGACTGCTTGACCGTGTGCATGGCATTATGAAGTCTGAAGACTACCAACAAATTTTGCAGCATAATGTAGGGCCCAGTGTGAGAAAGCTGGGTCTCCCTCAGAGGTCATGGGTCTTCCAGCAGGACAATGACCCAAAACACACTTAAAAAGCACTAGAAAATGGTTTGACAGAAAGCACTGGAGACTTCTAAGGTGGCCAGCAATGAGTCCAGACCTGAATCCCATAGAACACCTGTGGAGAGATCTAAAAATGGCAGTTTGGAGAAGGCACCCTTCAAATATCAGGGACCTGGAACAGTTTGCCAAAGAAGAATGGTCTAAAATTCCAGCAGAGCATTGTAAGAAACTCATTGATGGTTACCGAAAATGGTTGATCGCAGTTATTTTGGCTAATGGTTGTGCAACCAAGTATTACGCTGAGGGTGCCAATACTTTTGTCTGGCCCATTTTTGGAGTTTTGTGTGAAATGATCAATGTTTTGCTTTTTGCTTCATTTTCTTTTGTGTTTTTTCATTTAAGACAAATTAATGAAGATAATAATATCAAAGAATTTGTGATTGCAATCATTTTCAGGAAGAAACAGAGTATTATCTGACAGAATTGCAGGGGTGTCAGTACTTTTGGCCACAACTGTATGTGCTGTGGTCTTGGTGCTGTGCTGTCTGATGCTTAGCTGCTGGGCTATTCTCTTTCCTTGGAGAAGCTATGATACCTGAAGGTAGGGGCCTTCAGCCTAGGGCTAATCAGGAGTTTTAGGGTACAGGGTGGCGGCTTCGGAACTCCTCACCATCAGAGGTACCTTCGAGATAGGGCGAGCCAGGATCCCAGCATCAGGATCAGATTAGGCTCTCCTGACCCCCTTTTGCCCAATTCACCTACCTGTTACCTGATCCCCTTACCTCCCAAGCGTGACAAAAAAAGCCTCAAAATCCACATGAAAAAACGCGACAAAAAGGCACCATTGGCTCAGCCATTTTTCTGTAGTAGTTTTTTATGCAGGTGCAGATTTCTGGAAGCACCAAATCTGTACCACTATCTCCATTTGGCACATAGCCTAAAGGGCCCGTTACACGCTACGGTATAGTTAACGATATCGTTGGTATGTCATGGCTTTTGGGGCGGAGCAACGATGTTGTAACAACATTATTGCGTGTGACACGATAGATACGACAAACAATAAGTCGGCTGATCGTTGATCGCAGGTTTGAGAACAGGACCATATATCAGTCGTTGATCGTACATTCAATCTGCTGCATTGTCGTATGTGACACCGTGTAAACTCGTTTACGATCTCGTATTCACAAGCTGAAGCGACTTAGACGACAGACATCTAGTCATCGTTCGCTTGTCACATTTGAAGTGTGCGGGCTGCGACGTTCACGAATCTGTATGTGTGCACCTCACACAATCATTGAACGTCGTTCTACGTGCCCAGTCAAGTGGATTGTTGGTCATATCGCTGCGACATGAAGCATGAAGTCTAGTGAACACCACAGAGTGGGGGGGAGCTGACATGACGAGAGTAGGATGTGACCATGGGGAAGATAGGGGGGACAGTATGGAAGGTAGGGATGAAAGGTGACCAAAGGGTAGTGGTCCTGAAGTTAGCGAGGAAATGACATAGATATAGTGGGGTGTGGGAAGCATAAATAGAGATGACCAAGGTTGAGGGTCCTCTTGTCCTCGATCAATGGACAGAAAAGTCCACCCGCCCGCCCTAAAGAGAAGAAATTCGGGTCCAACGGCCAGTGAGATCATGCGGCGGGCTACCATGTTGGTTTATACCATTGCTATGAGATTATTTTCGCTCACTCTTCTAAGCCCAAGGGAAGGGCAATCCGTCGCTGGTTCCTAGAGGTTCTCCACAGGGGTTTTCTCTCCTGAGCGCTGTGAGGATGACTCTTTGTGAGTCGAAGTTTTCTAATCAGTTTGCTTAATGCTTTGAAGCGCTGGTGAGTCCTCGAAGTTGTTTATAAAGTCTGGGATTGGCGATTCATTAAATAGGGGATCCCCTTTATTGGATGGTTAGTTGAGAATGGCTGGTGAGATTTGGGTGATACCCGGCGATGGAACGTTGGTTATCTTGGTGAAATTTGGTGATTACCCGGGATGGAACGTGGGTTCATGCTAGACAGTATTGGGGACAAGCTCGTCCTCATTGCCGTGCTCCTGAGCCAGTGTACACGGCTGGGTAAGGGATGGGGAGGCAAAGTTCATGGTGGAATCCCAGAGTTTGTATCTTCGAGGCCTCACCAATGGTGGTTTATATGTTTTCTATAAATAAATTGGCTGCTGTGGGCCATTTTATCCAAGAATGATTGTTTTCTGAGCTTTATTCTTGGGGATGGTTTGGGGGGAACGACCATAGAGAGGTAAGATCGATGGGTTTGGTGGGTGGTCACAAGAATCGACCTTCTCAGGCGTGCCTGAGCTGGGGCTTAGGGTGCTGCTTCACATCAGTATTGGTCGCAGCTTTGGGCAGTGTGTTATTACTATGCGTAGAAACGCTGCTTTGGGCAAGCATAGTACGATGGGAAAAAAGGGACTTGTGGTGTTTCTGCTCATGTGTTTGTCTTTGCCCACTTCCTTATTTCTCTGCAGCATTAATTAAACCACAGGCGGCTTTCCGTACCCTGGATTGAATGCAGCTGTCAATTTAGCACTGCAGTGGTTGGAGTCGACTCGGTGGGGTGAATGCATGGTAGAAGCCATTGTGGGGCTGGGTGGCTGGCATTCATCCACAGGATGTAGCTGGCATCATTTCAGTCAATTGTCTTCTAAGGTAGTTCACACTAGCGTCTGTGTCTGCATGAGTCTGGCATGGAGACACAAACAGAGTGCAAACGCTGCCATACTCACGTGAACGCAGCGCTGATCTCCTGGTGTCCGCTGCCGGAAGAGCAGCAGCGGTCACTTGGAGAGATTTCAATATGATCCGCAGCGTTCTCCTACGCAGTCATGCGGAGGACACTGCGGATCCATTGACTTCCATTCATTCTTTGTGCGTTGCGGAAGCTTGATGATAAAACAAGCGCCCGCGAACACACAAAGAATGCAACATGTTGCGTTCTGAGGACGCACAAATTATGCGCATCGGAACGCAACCGTAACCAAACGCAGGTACCATGCATTCCCTTGTTAAACTTATGGCCACTTTACACGCAGCTACAGGCAACAGGTTTTCCACAGGTAACTTACTGGCTGCAGTGAAATCATGGAGACATAGTTCCATTTGTACACAGCAACAAGATAGAACCTTGTCTCCATGATTTCACTGCAGCCAGTAAGTTACCTGTGGAAAACCTGTTACCTGTAGCTGCGTGTAAAGTGGCCATTAGGAACGCAGTGCGCATGCATTTGGCTGCTTTCAGTACGCTGCATTTAAAACCGCAAATATGAAACCAGCCTTAGGCTGGGGTCACACATAAGCCCTTGGTCCGTTTTTGGCTTCATTTTTGTCATTTTTTTTTTCTAAGTCCAAAAACTGATAGAAAAACGTAATAAACACCCGTTTTTTTCTGGACCTCAAAACATTGCTCTGTCCGTTTTTGAGCCAAAAACGTTGCTAGCAACGTTTTTGGCATCAGTTAAAAAATGCATGCGTTTTTTTAACATGGGGCCCTATGGGAAACGCATGCGTCAACGCATGGCACATATAGGCACCTGCGTTAACGCATGCGTTAACGCACATGCGTTTTTAATGAAAAAATGATTAAGTCCAAAAACGTTCAGGGGTGCAGGAGGCTCAAAAAGCACCCTATAAAAAACGGATTGGTGATGAAAATCACTTCCAAAAACGGACTTCTATGTGTGACCCCAGCCTTAAGTTCCCATAGCACTCCTTCCCTTCTGAGCCCTCGCGTTTGTTCAATCAGACATTTCTGACCACATGTGGTGTAAGGCTGGGGTCACAGTAGCATTTTTCAACTGCGTTTTTGGAGACCTGCGTTTTCAAAAACGCATGTAAAAACGCACCCATAGGCCCCCATGTTAAAAAATGCATGCCCTAATAGCCAAAAAGCATGTGTGACAGTCCCATGCGTTTTTGGTGCTTTTCCAACAACGCATGTGTTTTTTAATATGGGGCCTTATGGGAAACGCATGCAAAAACGCATGTACAATTAGTGCCATTCAAAAACGCATGCGTTTCCCATAGGAGCCCATGTTAAAAAAACGCATGCGTTTTTTTAACATGGGCTCCTATGGGAAATGCATGCGTTTTTGAATGGCACTAAAAGGTACTAATTGTACGTGCGTTTTTGCATGCGTTTTCCATAGGGGCCCATGTTATAAAAACGCATGCGTTTTCTTCAAAACACATGCGTTTTTCAAAACGCACCAAAAAATAGTACATGCACTATTTTTGGGTGCAGATTCCAAAATGCAGCCAAAAACGCAGGGAGCCATCACACACCTTAAAAACTCATGATGACATGAAAAACGCATGTAAAAAAACATGCGTTTTTTAAAAGGCACTAAAAAAACGCATGTCAACTGTGACCACAGCCTTACAGCGCGTTCAGAAGAAACTGGGTAACAAATTTTGTCATCCAATTTGTCATGCTATCCTTTGTAAAAGTGAATAAATTGTAAACATTTTTAGGTAAAATATAAATGTATTTCTTTCATCATTTCACTTTGCATTAATTCCTGTGAAGAAGATGAGAGGTTAGCAATCTTCTTGGAAGTGGTTTTGAGTAGCTTGTGGGGTGTGATTCTTGCAATGGTGTAATTTTTGTGTGTTTTCTTTCATGTAGGCCCCTCAAAGTGACTCCAAATGTAATATGGTCCCTAAAAAAAACGATTTTGTAAATTTTGCTGGAAAAATAAAAAATTTCTGTTAAACTTTGAACCCCTCTAACTTCTTAACAAAAAGAAGTTTTGTTTCCAAAATTGTGCTGATGTAAAGTAGACATGTGGGAAATTTTATTTATTAACTATTTTGTGTGACATAACTCTCTGGTTTAACAGAATAAAAGTTCAAAAGTTGAAAATTGCAGCATTTTCCATAATTTTGCCAAAATTTTATTTTTTTCACAAGTTTACAGAAAAATGTTGTTATAAATTTACCACTAACATGAAGTCCAATATGTCATGAAAAAACATTCTTGGAGTAAGTGGGATCCATTGAAGTGTTCCATAGTTATAACCTCATAAAGTTATACTGGTCAGAATTTCAAAAAATGGCCTGGTCATTAAAGGGATCCTGACCTCGAAAAATGAGCCACCAGCCTCTTTATACCTGTCCCTACACCATGCAAATACATTTGTAGGCATCCCTTTGTGTCTGTACAGCGATATTGGAAAGTTTATAAAAGTTGTTTTAATACCTTCTAATCTGCGGCTTCTCATCATTTGAGAAGCCGCAAAAGGCGTTCCTTTCTGCTTCTCCCCACCACCTGCTTGGTAATTATTCACGTCCTGATGGGCGTGATAGAGAGCACAGTGCCTGTGCGCGTCATCAAAGGGGCGGTAAAGCCGCTATGACGAAAATCGCGTCATATCCGGCTTTACCACGTCAGTACACCAATTAAGGTGTACTGCCAACCTCGCGATGCCGATTGCGCATGCGTGAGGAGTGTTCACGGTATCTTATCTGTGATAAGATGCCGTGAATACACCTCGCACATGCGCAATCGGCATCGCGAGGTCGGCAGTACTGACGTGGTAAAGCCGGATTTGACGCGATTTTCATCATAGTGGCTTTACTGCCCCTTTGATGACGCGCACAGGCTCTGTGCTCTCTAGCACGCCCATCGGGGTGTGAATAATTACAGATGCAAACAAAGGGTGCAAAACAGCATAAGAGACTATGCCCTTAAGGCCACTATACACACACAGATATATGTGACCAACTTCTGAACAGATCTCTGGTTGCAGTGAAATCAAGGACGCATTGCTCCATTTTGTACACAGCCACAAAATGGAGTAATGTGTCCATGAATTCACTGCAACCAGAGATCTGTTCAGAAGTTGGTCATAGAAATCTGTGTGTGTAAAGTGGCCTTTAATCTTCTAGAGGCGCTGCAGGCCATAAAACATGTCGTAAAGGACAAGGATAGACTGCTAACCCAACAGTTCATTGAGGGGCTCTTGTCTAACACACACCAAACACATCTGCGCATTATGGCCCTACAAAATCCAGACCTGGACTTTGAACAATTTAAGGATTGGGCCATTCGGGTGCTATGTGAAACAACCCATAATGGCACAGCACCCCACAGGCGCTCAGCAATAACCTACCACCAGGAGTCAGTAACCATGCCTCAGGCACCCATTAAGGCTGAAGCACACGATACCTCTGCAGATCTGCACCTCTGATCCTCCCAGTCGTAGTTGATGTCATCCCGATGAATGCCCTACTGGACACCGGCTACCAGGTGACAACGATGCCATATATCCTTTATATGTGGTACTGGGCTGACTCTGACAATACCCGCAGCCCCGATGATGACTTGACAATAATCGCCAGTAATGGTCAGCCCTTGCCACAAGTGGGGTATAAAGAGGTGACCATTAAGGTTGGGCGAGTGGAGCTACAAGCTCAAGGACTGATAATTGTAAATATTGACTGGCGAGAATGTAATCCAATAACGACCTTAGGTACCAATGTGATCGAAAACTGTCTTGTCGATATTATTGTTCTATTGCAATAGGTAGTCGAAACTGCCAGTTCCAGTCAGCAGCAAGTCCTGCAGAAGGAGATCAAAGCCCTGATGCGGAGGCAACAGTTAGAGCTGTCTGGTGGAGAAGTCGGCAATGTAAGGGTGAGTGACCCATTCCCCATTGTAATATCTCCTAAAACCGAAATGATGATCTGGTGTCGAGCTGCTATTGGTATCAGGGGTCAAGATTACCAGACCGTAGTAGAACCCATGTACTCCGACAGTAGGCCAATTATCCTGACAGCCAGAGGAGTAGTAGATGTCCGCAAGGGGAGGGTACCTATACGCATCTTGAATTGTGGGGAAAAAGAGGTCAAGTTACCCCATGATGCCACTATTGCCAAGCTGTTCACAGTCAATAACAATGCAATATGGGCAGTAGAACCCTTGGTCCTGTCCGACGAGGTGGAGGACAATGGCTTTCCAGAACAGCTGGAGGACTGGTGTCAGAAGCTGCACATAGGCACAGACTCCACCCCTTTGCACCAAAAGAATGAGGTTTACCGGGTGGTTAAAGAATATGAACGGGTATTCAGCAAAAACACACTAAACTTTGGGCAGGTAATAGGGGTCCAACACCATATCCCCATCGGAGACCACCCACCATTAAAGAAAGGTACCATTCTGTTCCCCCGGCTCACTACCAGTGTGCCAAGAACATGTTACAGGAAATGAAGGAGTCTGGGGTAATCAGAGATAGTTGTAGCCCCTGGGCAGCTCCATTAGTCCTCATTAAAAAGGAAGATGATACAATGAGGATGTGTGTTGATTACAGGCATATTAACTGCATTACACATAAAGATGAATATCTGTTACCACGAAGTGAGGAATCATTAGCTGCCCTGAAATCTGCTAACTATTTATCCACCTTAGATCTCACCAGTGGGTACTGGCAGGTTCCCGTGGCAGAGGGGAATAGAGAAAAGACCGCCTTCATGACACCCATGGGCCTATGCAAGTTCAACTGCATGCCATTCAGGCTTTGCAACGCACCAGGGACATTCCAGAGGTTGATGGAGTGTTGCCTCAGGCACAAGAACTTCTAGATGGTCCTATTATACCTGGATGACATTATCGTCTTCTCCAAGACCTATGAAGACCACTTAAAGCACCAGGCCGAGATGTTCAAAGCCCTGTCCAACTTAGGCCTGAAGGTGAAGTCGTCCAAATGTCACCTCTTGAAACCTAAGGTGCAGTAGCTAGGCCACGTAGTAAGCGCAGAAGGCGTTGCACCAGACCCTGACAAAGTCACCGTCATCAGGGGCTGGCCGAGACCCACCACCATTCATGAAGTACAGCAGTTCCATGGGTTGGTAGGCTACTACTGGAGGTTCATCAAGGGCTTCACCAAGATAGCCACACCCCTGCAAGACTTCCTAGTGGGCCAATCCAAGAAGGTTAAGAACAAGAGTCCTTCGATTGAGTGAGACAGTAAAGTGGAAGAATCCTTCACCCGGTTGAAGTTGGCTCTCACGGGAGGCGAGATCCTGGCCTACCCTGACTATAGGCAACCATTCATACTATACACAGATGCCAGCAACATGGGATTGGGAGCAGTATTGTCCCAAGTACAGAAAGGCTGAGAAAAAGTGATCGCCTACACCAGTAAGAAGCTTTGTCCCGTTGAAAGGAACCTTGACAACTACAGTTCCTTCAAGCTGGAGTTCCTTGCCATAGAGCGATTCAAACACTACCTGGCTTCAGCAAAATTCACCATCTTCACGGACAATAATCCGCTGACTCACCTGAAAACCGCAAAGCTAGGTGCCCTAGAATAGCGATGGATGGCCGGGATGTCCAATTATGAGTTTGTAATCAAGTACAGAGCAGGAAATAAGAACACCAACGCTGATGTGCTATCCAGAATGCCTAATTTACCAGACGGGGGAGAAGACCTGGAGGAACTAGAAGAAATAGATCTGCCAGCCTTCCACTGCAACGGTGTGACCCAGTGCTCTCACTGCATAACAGACAAGCATTCTGCTGTACGAGAGGTCTTCTTCAATCCATTGCTCAATCATCAATGGGCAGAAACGCATAATAGTAATACGACCGTACGCCTAATTAAAGAGTTGTTGACCCAAGCTGACTCACACCCTGGGCCAGATGCTCCACAAGAAACACAACAGTTGTGGATGGAGAAAGGCAAACTATTCATCTACGAGGGTAAGCTGTGTTGGAGAAGCATCAACTCGCGCACCAATGGTCTTAGAGGCGTACCACGACAGAGCAGGACACTTCGGGTGGAAGAAGCTGGAGGTCTTACTTTGTGAGCGATTCTACTGGGTTGGCATGAGAAAAGCCATCGAGAAGTGGTGCAACTTGCGAAGAAAAGACTGTGATAGCCAAAGAAACCCCCTTACAGCTAATAGTCATGAAACAACCTCTCAAACTCGTGGCTCTAGATCATGTGAAGTTAACCCCCGAGTAGGTCTGGCTACACCTACCTTCTGACCATCGTTGACCATTATTCAAGGTTCTTAGTAGTCATGCCTATCAAAGACCAAACCATGAAGACCGCAGTCAAAGCCTTCCAAGCACACTTCTGTAGGTTACACAGCTACCCTGAATGTGTTCTTACCAACCAAGGTCCAGCTTTCGAGGTGTTCCAGGAGATCTGTAATCTGTACGGCTGCAAGAAAATAAGAACAACACCGTACCATCCACAGATGAATGGTGTGTGTGAGAAAATGAACCAGGTGGTAATTGACCTGTTGAAGACCTTATCCCTTTAAGAATGAAACTTATGGCCAGAAAAGTTACAGGATCTGGTAGATCTATATAACCACATCCAGGTAAACTCCACCAATTGCACTCTGGCCTGCCTGATAAAGGCGAGACCTGCCAAGTTACCCATTAACCTGGACATGGGAGTCTTAACACCTGAGACAACACCACCAGATGCAGACTGTGATACCGAGCAGCAGCAGCAATACCGCAAAGTGCAAGAATGCGTTGAAAGAAGTCTGTCTCAGGTAAGGCAGGGGCAGTAGAAAAATTACAACCAGCAAGCTCCGGCTACTCCCTTAACACAAGGAGAGCATGTACTAAAGTGAAAAAAGAGAATGCACAAGCTTGACGACCAGTGGGAAGTTGAGCCATACACCATATTGCCTTCAAACTTTGATAAACACAAGGTATGCCTCATCAGCAAAGATGGAGGGGAAACCTCAGCAGCAGTTTCTAGAGACCACTTGAAGGTATGCCCCGAGCAGCTGAGAGACAAAGAGGAATAACAAGGCACTTCTCAACAGCCACATGAAGTTGAAGAGACAATACAATCTTAGGAGAGTTCCCCTGGTCTTGGACGCAAATTAACCAGGCCATAGTGGTACCCGTCTTGACCTTTTCTCAGTTTCCTGTACCAGCAGCAGCAGAGACTCAAGACCAGAGGTCCCCAACTCCTGGCCTCGAGGGCTGCCAACAGTGCAGGATTTCAGGATTTCCTTAGTATTGCACAGGTGTTAATGTGATCAAATGCACAGGTAATGATTCCAACCCCTGTGTAATACTAAGAAGATCCTGAAAACATGCACTGTTGGTGGCCCTCGAGGCCTGGAGTTGGGGACCCCTGCTCAAGACCAACCTGAAGACCAGTCAGCTCCAGAAATAGATGCCGCATCCATAGTGGAACCAGAGATTCTATCCCCTGTTAGCGGCGAATCTGTCAGGCCCATGGTGAGTCTAATGGTGGGTTTACACGCCGCGATATCGGCGTCCAACTTCGACCCAACTCCGACAAAAAGTCACGTGGGTCGCGAGTTGGAGCCGATATCGTGTGCGCGTTGTACTGTTTTAGCGTACAACGCGATGCTGGAACGATGCCAAAACGATATCGGAGTTGAATAGCAGTGCTATTCAACTCTCCGATATCGCAAGGCCGTTGTAGCAGCATCGCAGCGTGTGACAGCCCAACTACGATGTGCACGCTGATGTCACCCATTCACTCCCATGTTAAATGGTTGTTCCTGGGTTAGTGGGCGTGCACATCGTAGGGACGTTGCATCCCGATATCGCGGTGTGTAAACTGGCGATGCGATGCAGGGAGAAACGTGCACTAAATGCGCGCTCCCGCGTCGTTGCCTCCGATATCGCCGCGATATCGGGACGTGTAACCCCACCATAAGAAGTTGCAGAAGACTGCCCAGTCTACCTGTAAGAAGCAGGCCTACCTGTAGTACAAACACTAGTGAGTCCACAAAACCAGTAGCAGACACAC
The DNA here is from genome assembly GCA_033576535.1 of Allobates femoralis. Classification (NCBI taxonomy): domain Eukaryota; kingdom Metazoa; phylum Chordata; class Amphibia; order Anura; family Aromobatidae; genus Allobates; species Allobates femoralis. The sequence goes on from JARQOC010000003.1 coordinate 168,548,195, forward strand.
TAGATCAGGCCAGGTCAGTAGAGACACCCTTACTGCGTAGATCCACCTGTAGTACAAGAGGTCAGATTCCAGCCCGTTATAGGGACTAAAGTGTACATATGTTGGTAATGTATATAATTGAAACCATTAAGCATAAGAGCCTACAGAGACTTACTGTAAGAACTTTTAAGAATGCGTTATCAACCTGCTGAAGGACGATTGGGCCACAGGACTATGTGTGGCCAGGACATCATTGTAAATAGTTAACCCCGACCTGACTTATTTATGAACCACCAGTGTGGCCGAAGAGCCAAGTAAGGCCAGGCTCCAGGGTCCCGTAGCCACACCCGGAAATGAAGCAAAAGTGGGTTGGGGCGGTTCCCACGGAAGAAACTTAAAAGTCTGTGGGGTGGCGCAAACAGACAAGTGTTGCCCCAGGAACTTTAGTGACCAAATTACAATTTTTATATTTTTCTATTTTTTTGTCATTTTTAAATTTTTATCTTGTATATAGTTTATTGTTATTGTTGTTGATGTTAGAACCTTTTTATGTTTTGTTATGTTTCCACAGTCAGGACGTATTATATTTTACTAGGGGGAATGTGGCACCCCAGGGGTCCGTTTGCCACAGTGGCATTGTCTCCCTCACAGGGGGTAATGTCATGCGTGGAAGCAGAAGGAGGTCCCCATACTAGGTAACACCAGCATGCAACACTTTTACTGACACTGGGCTAGGAGAGCTCTACAACCCGACTTCAGGGAACCTGCCCTGGTTCTGGCCAGGAGGAGGGGGTTTGGAAGTACATCTGAGGAGAGGGAAAAGAGAGGAAGTAAAAGGGAGAAGGCTCTGGGGAGTGGAGCTGTGACTGAGCTCACCCCACTAAAGAAAGGATGCCAAAGTCCTTGGCTGTGCGGGTGCTGCACACCCTGACAGCCGTGTCTGGAGGGCAGGAGACTGCAGGTCTCCTGGCCGCACCGAACACCCTTGCGGCACAGCAGCATGCTAAGAACCCTGAGCTGCCATCAGCAAGGAGGCACCGGAGAGAGGCTGGTGCTGCCTACCATACGGGTCAGAACTACTAAGCAGGAGAATGGAAACTGCACCCTTTTGTGTCCTCCAATTATTGCCTGCGCTCTCAGTCCTGCACCCCAATGATCATCACCACCACCATCACACTGCTCACAACATCTCTGGGGCCCAGCTCCACCTTTGGGGAGCTTTACCACGTAGTCTGCACTACCATCCGCCCAAGTGGTCATATCTTGTACCGTCGGCCACCCCTGGCCAAGTACCACAGGTGGCATCATGTATCCCCTTATCCCCGCGCCCGGTTGAAGAGCCATAGTGCTTGAATTAGTCTGTAGTCCCATACACTGCACCTCTTCCTGATGTGTTTTTACCATTAAAATTAAAAGTTGGACATAATGAAGGGCCTGGAGTGCTGCATTGTTTTCTCCTTACCTGGTTAAATGTTGTAGCTGGACTACCTTCTGGCACCCAGAAATCCTCTGTGTCATTGGAAGAAACCCCCGAAGGATCCGAGGATTCTCGTTTGTTGAAAAGGCATAAGTGCTTGGGACACCTTTCCTATTTTAGTGCACTATATTATACATAATGTGCACTTTAGGGTTTACTCACACCTGCTGCACAAAGAGTCAGCCGAAAAAGTTGTCGAGTGTTAGGCAAGTGTCATGCTTTTTTTCCTAAGCCTGTTTCCATCTGAAGAAAATCTCGTAGATGGACACTGCCCTATTGTGTAACATTGGTGCAATTGCAATCTGAATTTTTAGCAGATCGCACTCAGCGATTTTAAAGGCAGATGTTAGTGAACCCATACATGGCCATACCCAGCATGTTTCAATTTTTTCCTCAGTGTCTTTCCAGGTGGGGAAAAACTTGCAGATCGAGACTGCCCTATTGTTTATCATTGGTGCGAGTGCAGTTCGATTTTTTATATCATATTGCACTTGCCAATTTTAAATGCAGATATGCGTAAACCCTTAGAATAATACTTCATAAATCAGACAAAATGGTAAAACTATAAGATAAAGGTTTTCTTTGAGGTGATCATAAAATAAAGGAAATAAATGCAATATCCCCAATTTAAGCTAGGGTCACACTTGCGTCAGGGCACTGCGGATCCTGATCCAGTTTTGAGCAGGAAAAGTGCTCAAAACCGGATCAGAAACTGCAGCCCATAGGAGCCCATTTTAGTAACCGGATTGCACTACATGCAATTCGGTTAACGGCTCCGGTTTCTTTGCCTGCGTGAAAAATCATGCAGGCAATGTTTTTCAGAGAGGTATCTCTGCCGCAGCAGAATTCCTATAATGGGCACCTATGGGAGCCTATGCGGCTGC